>JBBBVT010000012.1:1460466-1470519 GCA_037177035.1 Craterocephalus eyresii | reverse complement strand
CACTTTTCTGTTTTTGCAGCACTTTTCTGTTTTTGCATCACTTTTCTGTTTTTGCAGCACTTTTCTGTTTTTGCAGCACTTTTCTGTTTTTGCAGCACTTTTCTGTTTTTGCATCACTTTTCTGTTTTTGCAGCACTTTTCTGTTTTTGCAGCACTTTTCTGTTTTTGCAGCACTTTTCTGTTTTTGTATCACTTTTCTGTTTTTGCAGCACTTTTCTGTTTTTGCAGCACTTTTCTGCTTTTGCAGGACTTTTCTGTTTTTGCATCACTTTTCTGCTTTTGTAGGACTTTTCTGTTTTTGTAGGACTTTTCTGCTTTTGCATCACTTTTCTGTTTTTGCATCACTTTTCTGTTTTTGCATCACTTTTCTGTTTATGCATCACTTTTCTGTTTATGCATCACTTTTCTGTTTTTGCATCACTTTTCTGTTTTTGCATCACTTTTCTGTTTTTGCTTCACTTTTCTGTTTATGCATCACTTTTTGTAGGACTTTTCTGCTTTTGTAGGACTTTTCTGCTTTTGCATTACTTATTACAAATTTGTACCTGCAGCTTCTCCTGCTAGCGTGTTTGTGCGTGTATTCAGTATGATTTTGTATGTGAAGCGTGTTGCGTTAGTCCCTGTCGGTCAGCTTACCGGTGAGCTCACCGATGAGAGTTTGTGAATGTTAAAATGGTGGATTAGAGATACGTCGCAATGGGCTTTGCAGAACTGAGCCAAGCTTACAAAGGTTCTACATGAGTATAAGCAGCACAACAAACTGAAATACATCCAGCACCAACCAGTCTGGTGCTTTCACTGGTGATTCGACAGAAGCAGAAACTGGTCACTCATTATGTCATCTGTAAAGATCCACCCACTTGAATCCAACCTTTATGCAATCTTCCCTTTATGCCACTGAGGTGTTGCTCAACCTCCAGAGTCCTGTATGTTTGTGTGAGGCATCTGTTAACCTTGTGTTGGCCACAGACAGACTGTCGCACACATGCCTTCAGATGTTATGTAACCTTGTCCTCGCAGGGATCTTGTCTCCTCGCACAGATAAACATGAAGCTGCAGAGCTGAAATGATCCGTCTGGCAGGCAGTGGGAATGTGTTTGTGTTAAACAGCTACTCGCGAGCTCAGGGTCTGCTGGTCTTGTGATTATTAGTCACGCCTGGACTTTGGCCTGGAGCCCAGCTCCTACTTCTGAGTGTGTTGGTGTGTTTGTTCCCGCTGTGTTCATTTAATACCTGCTATTCAATGACACGCCGTCTAATCCTGCACATGAACAGGCTTTGAACCAAGAAGAGGAAGAGTCCGTGCGAAATTTTATAGACACTGGCTCACACAGAAACGGTTACGGTTACGGTTACGCCGTCACCCCTGCGACGCAGTATAAACACACCTTTACCCTCATTGCCTCCAGTGATGCACCGCTGGTAAAACTCAGTTGTAAGTCGCTTTTGATAACAGCTAAATGACTGTAATTTAATGTAATGTAATGTATGGGGGTCACATGATCCCATGACAGATGGATCCACTCCTGTCAAGTTGCAATGTCTGATTTCTGAAGAGGGCAGCCCCCTCGGTGCTCCGACACGCATCTCACACTGAAAACTGACGCCAGAAATCAATATTATAACTCACTTTATTATATTATACAACAAAGAATATAAATAGTTTTAAAGAGGCACTGAAGGAGCATGATTAAGAGGAAAATTTGGAAATATTTTTTGGTGTATACAGCTCTCTGGACAAGTTTATTTTTCACTTTTTATTCTAGTCTGTGTTAACTGATTCTATTTATTTGTTGTATAATGGATTCAGTCAGAGCAAACTGAGGTTCAGACATGTTAATAATGAGGAACCGGTTCTCTGTCCCAGCTGCTGCCCCTAGTGGAGGAGGGCGGAAGTGTAAGTTTTGGCACTAACACATAGGTTTCACATTTCTCCACTGAGGTTTGCAGCCTGACCACAACCCATGCATGTAGGCAAACTGAGTCTGCTTCTTTGATTTAAATCAGAATTTGTTTGCATGTTCACAATTCCCCAAACGAGGCAGATTTTCCAGCAAACGGATAAAAGACTGGTGTGAATGCACACTAAGATCTACTCATACGTCACAAAACCCCGGTGGATCCTCACAGACATGCAGAACCTAACAACTCTGTAAATCAGTAACTAATCCAGAAGGATCAGATTAGGAATAATTAGGAGAAGCAAAGAAAACATTCAACATAGTTTTAGTTTTTACAGAAATGAGGGGGGGGGCATATGAATAGAATAAACTGCTGTTTGTGGTTCAACCTGGATTAAACCTAACCAAAACATCACTTAAAACAGAGAAAACGCAAAGTCCAGACTTTTAAAGATCTTATTTGGATAATAAAACCCATTCTCCAGTCCTCCAATAAAGTCCATTCTTATCCCTCATTTTGTGTAAACCTTTAATTAAAAAAGTGGATATTTAACACGTCCACATCAAACACGAGCAGAAAATATGAAGGGAAAAGACAGAAAAAGGCCAACAACAAAAGTTGTATGAGCCAGTATTTACTCTACTGTAAATTAATTTCTTGTTCTCAGTCATGTTTGTAGAGCAGAGCCACAGCCTCTCAAGTCAAGCTTTAATATGATAACCCTCCTTATTGGGGTTAATCAGCTTACACTTGGATGCCACGTTGTGCAGCGTTCCCTCCCCTGACAGGTTGGAAAGTCACTAAGCCAATTTCATTTCCTCTTGGATTATCGGACCAGGGAGGCGGAGTGAAGGCTGAAGAGTACAAAAGAGAATATTAGGCAGGTTTGTAATGTGGACCTTTTGTCACGCAGGAAGGCAACCAGAGAGGAGGCGCTTTAGCCCCCGTCAGAAGTGATTTATTTATGTCCCGAGAATCCTAAACGGGAACAATTACTCCTGCCGACAGCCTTTTTCAAGATCACTTCATGTTTAGATTCTCTTTTAATATTTAATCAAACCTCAGCGGTAAGAAAATACACAGATTCCACCCAATCCACTCCTCCGTCTTCATTAACTCACAGGTGTCTCATCTTCCTGTTTCCACATGGATGCTCAAAGATAATATTTAAAAGGTCACAGGTTGATCTCGCTCGTTGTTTTCAAGCCAGAAATGTATGTAAAAGGAAGTCTAAACATTCACCTCCAGCTTCTCATCAAAGCAAACTGGAGTCAAACTGAAGAAGATTATTTTCCTCATCTTCAACGTGCAGAAATGTCTCGGTTAGAGAGATGTTGCCATTTATGCTCTGTATAAAGTCTGCATTCCTTAGACCTTTGCTAGAATCCATGCACAGATGTATTTTACTAACGCGCTCTCACCGGTTTTACAGCTAAAGATAAAAAATGGGTTAATATTATGGACAGCTGAAACCTGCCGGCCCATTTTGGATTCTTAGTAACAAACGTGTCATAGATTAACCAATAAGACGACCTGATCGTGGCTTAGGGTCCCGCCTGCTAGTAAAAATGTAAATGAATACATGTTTATAAATGTCTTCTTTTACGTTAACTTGCATGTGATACATTGAGAGAACACAGATAAAGCAATGCATCTCTCAGAGGTTTGCATTTGTGATTTGTTTTATGCTGGATTCACGTCGTCTATTCATGATTAAAACCTGCTTATTGTGCCGCTGTAGTCATTAATTTACCGCATCATGTCGACATTTGAGAATCATTTAAGAGTAAATGTCCATAAGCGATGCCATGACTGAGAAGATGAAAGAAGCAGATGAGCTTTTTATGTTAATGTCACGTTGTTTAAAAAGTTCAAATGAATGAGGGAATGCAAGATATTCACATCCACCGATACGAAATGCTTTTATTAACGTTGCTGCTGCAGGCCTTGAACTAAAGCCTCCAAAAGATTAAAAAAAGATCTTACAAAGCTGCGCGTTTTCCTGTAATTTCACAGGCGTCTGCTGATGAGTGGAATTAACTGCGAGCAGTAGAGACAGAGCTGGTAATGAGTTTATGCAGCGATCCATAAGCTCTCCTATCATTAGTGTCATTATGGGAGGAAGCTCCCAGCATCTCCTCCTGTTCACTCACTTCAAGCTATCGTCTCTTTTCTGTCTCTCTAAAGAAATCCTTAATGTGCACATGACACAAACAGATAAATAACTATTTTATGATTTTTTTTTAAACCAGAAACCATAGAAGATGATAAAGATGATATTTTGTTTGAAAGTAAGGAAAGCTGTTTCTCTTGGAATGGTGGCTCCAATTTTAAGGACAAATACGAGGAATATTTGGGTCAAAATATTAGTCCCACTCCTTTTTCTAAGTTCTTTATATTATTTGATCATGAAATATTCTTTTTTGTCTTTTGTCAATTTCTCTTTATTTGTGTTTTTTGTTCAAAATAAATTCATTCATTGACTGAAAATCAGCATGCATCCATCGATCCATGGAGGCAGCAGGGAAGCTCAGGCTTTCCTTGTCCAGCTACTATTTCCAGTTTTATTTACAAAGCACTTTTCATGCGAAGGCAACACAAAGTGCTTTGCATAGTAAAAATGAATGCATATAAAAATGAAAAACACTGAACAAAAAAAACAGCAACAATCACTCATTGTTGTTAGTAGGGCTTCGCAATAATACGATGATGAAACGTCATCGTGATAAAAGATGAGTCGATAACGATGATAAAATATGGTTATTTTTAAATCGATATGCTGTGTTATACAGCAGAAGGCTGTCAGGCCCCCTCCAACATTTAGAGATTTATTAAAAGTCTGTTGTACAAAATCGTTTTTCTTCACTTTTATTTAATAGAAAATGTCTCGGGACCTTAATTGTAACCATCTATTTTGCTTTGTGTTTTGAGTTGTGGTGCCTACCTCTACAGTATTGTGCTTAAAACTATACAATATAGTATTACTACTATAATGTTTTTACATTAGAAAATTTAAAGTGTATACTTTATAGTTTTGTCAAACAATATCATAAGTTCAAATACGCAATCTTATTTTTCCCCAGGTGACAGGATAATTTCAATTTATTTCGTGGTAAATACCGATATCGATCAATATGGGGAAAATTATCATGATAATAATTTTTGCCTTATCGCCCAGCCTTATTTGTTAGCTTCAAGTCAGAAGTGGAATATTCTTTAAGTTACTGTTTTAAGTAGGTACACTAAGTAAGTAAATATTTATCTATAGAGTGCTTTTCACAGATAAAAAGCCCAAAGTTCTGTACATGAAATTTAATGGAAAAAAAACCAACCTAGCATAAAATAAATATAAAAACAGGGACCAGCCATGTCAACCAAAAGTTTTCCTAAATAAGAAAGTAAGAAAGAAAAAAAAAGTTTTCAGCTGCTTTTTAAAAGAATCCACTGAGCAAACCGGATGAAGGGACGGGTACAAATCCCTGCAGTCTGGAAGCCGATCTCCCGGGTTTAAAGGCTCTGGTCTGAAGAGCAAAGAGTTTTTAGCTTGCAGCTTCTTCTTGAAACATCAGCTGAGCAGAACGTTTTCCTCGTGTGGCGTCGGAGGAAAAAGTGATTGGTTGGAAATATGACGTGGCCGTGGTTACAGTGGAAACGTGAAGCAGTAACTTGTCATTTCCGCTGAAGCCAAAGATAAATATACATATATATGAAATAACGGGATTATATTAGATCCTAGAAGATCTGTTTTAAAGAACCTTTTGCAAACATTTTAGAAGGGGAATTCAACAAGGGACTTTTGACAGTGGAATATTTTTGTACGTAGAATATCAGGGGATTTTGACAATTACAGCAAACTTTTTTTTGTTTGTTTTGCCACCACAAGAACGGAGAAGCGTAAGGGAGAGCCCAGAAAAAGTCGTTTCTTGTGTCTACATCTTGCTCTTTACTGCCCGCCAAACGGTGAAGGTAGGAACATAGGTCAGCCCGAAAATGATGAGCTTTGCTGTTCCAGTTTTCCCACGCCTAAAAGGACCTTATGATGCCGGAAGTCCTCCACTTAGAGCTGGATCTTATTCCCGAACAGGAGACCTCCACCCTTTCCCGTCTGAGTACCATGGTCTTGGATTTGAAGGTGCCGATTATCGTCCCAGCTGCTTCACATGCATACGTGAAGTGTTTCAGCAAAAATTCAGCATATTAGCAACAAACTCCCCCCAAAAATCCACTTAATTTACAGATAGTTGCACAGAAAATAGAAACTGTTCTAAGCACAGCAAAGAACACTTTAGCAAGTCACTGTGTATTATATTTTAGTGGATTAGAACAAAACAAGGCAGACATTCCTTTGTTATATGATTTAACATTGTAAAAACAGTTGTAACACTTAATGGACATGTTGTTTGTGCAAGAATGCATTATTCTGCCATTTCTCACATCCCTACAGTCATCATGGCTTTATTTCTGCCAATCTAAACTGTCCACCCATATCAAAAGCAATAAAAAAAAGCTTCTCGTTTGCAGCCTGGGGGGGTGTCAGGAGGAAAAACTGCTTCTCTTATCACACCCACACACAAAGCCTCACATAAACATCCAGATATTTCAAATGAATGCGCTGAGACTGCTGCAGGCTGAACTGTGCATACATTATCTGCTAAAATAAATGACGTATCAGATCAAATAATAAGCAGGATGTCTTTGTCTGCCGTCGTACTGTAAGGAGACACAGGGGAGGGGGCTTTCTTTGTTAATATGAAGGAGGCGGAGGGCTGGGCCATGTTTTATTCATGATCAGTCCTGGCCCGTGGCAAGCAGAGGCTTTTTATTCCATTAAGTGATATTTGTTAAGTCGTTTGTTAAATTGTACAACAGGATACGATGGAGGGAATTTGCATTTTACTGTCTGATATGACTAACTGGTTTGTCACAAAGCTCAGGGGCAACTGGCAGGATTCAAGATATTTACATTTTTTAGACCCAAAAGCTTTATCACGTCAATGTCACAAAGTAAAGAATCAGAAAGAAACCAGTATGTTTGACTGAAATTTACCAACATAAACGTCCCGAAACGTAATAGTTTTATAGACAATCTTATACAATAAAATTTGTACAGAATTTCTTTTTTAAACTGAAACAGATGAAAAAAGAGAAGAAATGTGCTCCTGATTATTATAAAGTCAAATATACCTGAATCTTCTAAATAAAAAATGTATATCATTTGAGTTTGCTGTTTTTATCCTACGTGATTTATGAAACCATAATCGTTTAGGCTGTAAACTGGCTTTGATCTGAGTTTGCGGAGGTGTGGGAATTATTTTTCTTGCGGTTTTGGCTGCGATGTAAAATGCCAGCTTGTCGGCTCTGATTGATTCCAGAAGGTCAAGAGTGCGGTTTGTTGCAGAGAAGTAATAACAGCGATTGTTTTTTCATTTTCCTGGATCAGAAGGCTGCATTGTAAAGCTGACAGATAATTACAGAGTAAGTAATTAGCACTTTTATTGTTTGTGATCATCCATTCTGTCACTGCAGGTTAGCTGTTGCTCTTTCACTGGGTTTGATTGACAAAGCATCTTATTGGAGGTGTGTGTGTGTGTGTGTGTGGTTGTGTGTGTGTGTGTTGTGGAGATTAATTTGCAAACCAAATGTACAGGCCTTTGAGATTTTAATAAGATGAGTAAATGGTGGAGATATTTTTGATAATGAGACGGTGTGTCAGCCAGACAGAGAAGATGCTGATGAGTTAAAGACAAAGTAAAAAATGACGAATAGATCAAATAAATTTGTTTTCATATCAAAATTAGTGTGGTGTTTCCCCCAGTGGGAAATTCCTGTAAAACATCGACCCTGGGAAGGTTTTATTTGGTGTCATTTCAGCCGATTGTGCATCTCCTTTCTTGGTTTGTTTCATATATCAGTAAATAAATCGAACAGTAATGTTGCACGTTGGTTCCACTATAACCGTTGCAAATTATACAAAAGCCATCAGATCAGCTGAAATGTTAGATTTGTGTTTACATAACGTACTTCCTGTCCGTCGCCTCATGTTACTACCGCAGCCAATCAGCCGCAGCCATGCACCAGCCCCACATACGCCCCCACAGGGGAAACACTGGGCGGACAGTAAAAGCATTAAATAAAACATAACATCCAACAAAGAGTCTACGGTAATACATCACTGATAATAACTCATTCCAATCATGTTTTTAACACTTAACTAAGTTAAAATCAGTAAAAAACTCATCTAAACCAGCTCAGCTAAACCAGTTGGCCATGAGCTTACAAAAAGTAAACAAGATTTCAAGAAGAACAACCCTCCTGGAAACATCTTATTGCTCATTTTTATGACGATAAAAAGCAAATATGAGCAGAAAATAAGCTTTAAACTGAAGTTAATAAGTCTGGCTGTATTGGGAGGCTGTTCCTCTGCATCCTTACTTGCAGCTTGTGGAGTTTTTCCACTCAACTACATCAACATTTATCCGACCTCCAGCTGAACCTGGATGCTTCTTTAAATATCTTTGAGCTCCAAAAAATGATTTTATTTGCAGCTCTGGAGGGAATCAGCCTCTGCAGTGAGGAGAAAAGGGGCATCTTTCTTTAAAATGCTCCTGGGGTTTGGCACTGAGACGGAGGTGACATGTTTCTTCACAGAGCTCCGTGTTTTGGCTGAAACACGATGCAAAGTAAAATCCCCTGGAAGCGGGATGGAAAGACCTCATTTAAAAATGAGAGTCGTGAATCAGTCCAGGTCGGCATTATGATTAAGCAGAGTTCATCAGTTTGCTTATTCATCAGAGACAGAAGCTCTGCTCTGATTGAAGCTGCAAAGAAGAACGCGGGGAATGAAGAAGCATCCTCTTCATCACTTCTCTAACCTGGCTGCATGCAGGGATTCAGATCCCACCGATAGCTGCCTTTTGGCTTCAGCGTTACATCCTGGCCCTTTATGCAACGCGCCCACTCTGGCCTTCATGTGCCAGTAATCAGATGGAGGCCAGGCAAGTGGCTCAGGCTTCTGTTTGGTCTGTAATGCTTGGCTGGTGCAGTATTTGTTATTGCATTCTTTCTGCTTGTAATCAGGGCTGAATTCTGTCCTTGAAGGGCTGTAAAGCACTTTCTGAGTCACTGTTTGTGCGTTTGCATAAGAAGTCCTTGTTTTCCTCCTGCTGATCCGTCTCTGAGTGGCCTCGGTGTTGAAGTGTCTGTAGAGCCTTTCTTCAGCGATGCAGCGATGTGTTCAGTGTTCCTGGCATGGAGCAGAGAGCAGGTGGAAGTTTCTCCACATGCTCTCTCCACGCTGGTGGAAGTTTCTGGCAGGCTTTCTCTCCATCTCCTACATCTCCTTCCAGGAGATCATCCTCTTCTCCATTCCCTCTCATCTCATCCACTGGCCTTGCTTCATCTGTGTGAAGGCCCAGGATCATCACACCATTTATTCTGATTTACCCGTTTTATCCTAGAAATGATCAGCGTGGAAGACAGTTATGATGCAAGCTTATGTAGAAATCTGGATTTTGTTGAGCAAAATATCATGTTCCACTCGGACAAAATCCAGATTATTCGTTTTTGAACATTAAGAAGGTTGGAAAGAAATAAATGTTGGAGAGGATTTTCTAAATCTGAAAATCAAAAGAACATGTTTACGGGTCATTTTAGGAAATTAGCGAGCTCCGTCTTTGTGCCAAACCACACGAAATGAGCCAGCGTGAATTTTTCTCCCTGGATTCCCACAGCAGCCAAAGATTCTCTCAAATCCAACCATGTGGTCTGTTTTTATGACCGCTGCTGTTACCTGCCCCGGCTCAGCGACAGGTGTGCCTCCTGACATTTTATTATCTCTGGTTTTTGGTTGAAATCTCTGTTGTTGGTTCATAACTGTTTTGCCCTTTAGTACTTTTAAAAAATGTCTCCAGGCTTTGCTTGCAGTGCAAAAAGTAAAAGTTTTAGTCAACCTTGTTGTGCCCCCTGGCATACGTCTGGGCCCCCCTTAGGGGTCCTCCCCCCCAATTCTGGAACCACTGCATTAACCAGACATGGAGGATTGTCCTGATAATTTAGTCCAGAAAAGATTGTTTTCCCCCCAAGCAGAACAAATCCTGGAGTTGCGTAACTTGTCCTCCTCTGGCTGCTTGTGAGGCTCGTCTCCGTCACGTT
>JBBBVT010000012.1:1433074-1451623 GCA_037177035.1 Craterocephalus eyresii | reverse complement strand
AGTGGATCATATAACACCGGTCCTCACTAAGACCAGGAAAGTGGATCATATAACACCGGTCCTCAGATCTTTACACTTATATAAACACGTATATAAACGTTTAGGGCCAAATATATTCAGGAACGACTGGTTCGTTATGAACCAGCCAGATCCCTCAGGTCATCAGGGTCAGGTCTACTCTCAGACACTCAGATATCCCTAAGCTAGATAAGAGATGAAAACCTCATTAAAATGATTTCCAACCTGTTTAATAAACCTTTTTATCATCATATTGATCATTTCTTTATCTAAGAGAAAGGATTTACTCCTCACATCGGAGTCAGGCTGTAACTGTCAAACAACAAATGAATAAAAGGACTAAACGCTGTCGTGCGTAACAGCGAGTGGAATTCTTCTCTTCTCGGATTTATCTCCTAAATGACTCCTGGTTTGTGACTTCTGATCAAATTGTCATATTATGTAACTACATAATTCAGCCTGACCTGCTTTAGAGTTTTGGAGCATCAAGTATTTGGATTGATTGGAGGCTAAATGTTTGCGTAACACTGATTATATTTGCTGCATCAGTCAGGCACACTGGCTTAGATTTCTCCTCTCTGAGCATGTGGGGAGGATACGTAGTAAAAAGGATCATGTGTTCAGCTTTAACTTGTAAAGAAACACGATGATATGGTTTCAGATGATATGGTGCAAACGTTACACTTAGATCTGGAAGGGCACGGTCCTTATGTAAACTGTTGTGGCTCAGGTTCCAGACTGGTTACGTAACGGACGGACGGCCGGGGGCTGCTTCCTCCTGACCCCGCGCCTCACATCTTCAGAGAATGTTTGTTTCAGGATGGGAGGATGACAGAAGACCATTACTGATGGGGACGGAGGTTACGCAAGACGAGATGAGGCCGTTTGTCAGATTAGAGCGAGCAAATCAAATGGCTGTCCGCAGGAATGTGTGACGAGGCGTCTGTCCAGCTGGAGGCGTGTCCGACGCTCCACCTGCTACCGATCACGTTTACAGCTTGTTTACAGTACATCAGAGGACAGGGAGTCATGGTGCGTTCCAGTTGTCCTCGGCCCTCGTTTTTCCGAGATAATTTAGCCGGAAGTGACGATCTGAACTCGTTTTTTCCGAGCTGCGAGCTCGTAAATTGCAGAGGACCCTGAGATCCCAAATTTCAATATGGCTGCGCCCAGTTTGCGTCCCTTGTTTGTTTTCATGCTTTACATTTTCGGTTTCTTTTTCTTTTTAAATGTAAATAGCAGCGTATAGCAGCAGTAGTACTAGCTGCTGATTATAACATTTTTGAAAATGTGAAGTGTTGCATAAATATCGTAATTTATCGGGTTTTCCTCGCAAAATTTGCAGGTTAATTAGAATTATTTTACATTTATTACATGATTTTTGGCTTTAAGTGCGGTATAATCGTACAAACACACATTCCCTGTCTTCCACAGGACGGGAAACGTCGTGACTGAAAGCATTATTTTAAAAGTAGCTCTTTGTACTCAGATAGAGCAACAACACACAGCTTTGCTGGAGGATCCTCTTTTTCTGAGTTTGTGCAACTGGAATGCTGTTTACCTCGGAACGACATCACCAACCCACTTCCGCTCGGAATTCCGAGACAACTGGAACGCACCATCATTAATAACGTTAAACCTGCCGCACACGAGCGCCACCTGCTGGGTAAAAGTCTTTGGCGAGTTCTCCGCCTCATGAGGCCTTGAGGTGAAAATCAAACACGTTTGATATGTTTTTTCCTCTCGAGGTGAAAACCGTGTACAGCGCTTCCTGAGCTGAAACTCAAGTGACCAATCAAAACGTGTCACTCACATGATTCCAAGTAAGAAAAATGACTGAAATTGACGAAAAACGACGGCGATGTCTCGTCAACAAAGGGAGTAGCATTTTTCCCTCCATATCAATCTCTCTGTTTTTCTTTCCTCTTTCTCTTCTTCTTCTTTTTCCTTCTTCTTCTTCGCAAGCTTTGAGGCGGATGCGATCTACGCAGAGTCCACTGTCTGAAGGACGCGTTTCGATTGGCCACTTCGAACACAAGAAAAATAAACGGAGCATTAAAGGATCTGCTCATTCATCCTGCTATGCATTTACTTTATGGCTTTAATATTGACCTAATGACCTGAAAGTTTCACCGACCAGAGGAATAAAAACTGCTGAGCGGGCAGTCAGCTATGCAAACCTAAAGTTTCAGAAGAATGCGAGTCAGTGATTTCTGCATGTGTGGGGACGGACAGCAGTCCCGGTGAGACATGAAGGTTTTCATGGCTGAAGCTTGTAAATGTTTAATTTTAATTCCCACAAATGGCTTTTTATGGGATTAATATCTGCAGCCATGCACCGAGGGTTGGGAGAACATCCATTATCATATTAAAACTCTCTGAGGACGACCAGCTAGAATCGGTCTTTACAAATAGGCTGTTAAAGCTCCAGGAAGCTAATTGAAGATTTAGGAACTTGCTTGCAGTGATTCTTTTGGCTTTATGGTGGAACTCATTGTCTAAAGTCTCCCACCCTGCTTTATTCCTCCCGTATTTTCATGCTACAGACAAACAGCTACATATTCCTGCCGTGCTGTGAGAGCTCAGAATGCCACACCTGTACGAGCCCAGAGGCTGTGGCGGAGTTTTAATCTGCAAAGGCCACTTTTCAGCCTCCTGCTGTCGGATTTAAGCTCAGTCATTCTTGGTTTTTAGAGCTCAATGCAGCCGCCGCCCTGCTGCTACATCAACCGGCGCTGGAAGTGATGGTTTGCATGCAGTAGATCCATTCAGTTCATGGGTGAAGGCGGCATGCCTTTTTTCTAGATGCGACAACGAGGAAGCGAACATGGTTGGATGGAAGTGGAACTTCTGCTGCAGCTACAAACACACAAACCAGTCAAAAATGGATTTACACAGCTGTAAATGAGGAAACCGTTCTTAGATTTTAGGAGATAAGAGACAGAAACAGATTGAAATGGTTTGATGTAGGGCTCGATATAATTTTTTTTGATCAAGTAAACAAAGAGACAGTTCAAATGTACAGCCTTAAGTTCTAAATGCTTTTTTATTATGGATCAGAAGCATATGTGCATTAAAATATTTGACTGAAATTAAAGTATATTTGTATTAAATAATGAAAACAATGCTTTTCAATGATCAAAACAAAGAAAAAGTTGTCCAAAATGCAAAAAATAGATATTTCCAACTGTAAACAAGCTAACTCGATATAAACGATATTGCCTTATTCTATATCTTGTGTGACAAAGTCTAGATTTCCCAGCTCTAGTTTGATTTATAGTATAAACAAATGGGTCAACTCTTTTTTTAAACTTTTGTTAACAGCAAGTATATGTGATTTAATATTCTTTATTAACTGTAAAAGTAAAACAGAAAAGCAAGAATCAGAAAACTGTCAAAAATCTCATGAAATATAAAGAGAATCTTTCTGATTTGCTTTTGGGAGTTAATGCATGATGATAAATGCTTTCCACTCATTTTATTCTAACCTGGGGTCATCTTTGTGAGTAGGTTTGCACTCTTTCAACTCAACAAGTTTAATTATTTTAGAATGAAGGAAAGTTTTTTTCAGTGAATCATGTATGTGAGCTGTGTGACGTGGAGCCTCATCCTGCTGGAAGCAGCATCAGAGATGAACACGGTCAACAGCAGGACCAGGGAGGCTGTGCTGGTTAAAGCATGAACCCCCTGTAGAATAATGCCACTTTTTAATGCAAAGACAGCCTTAAGTACAGTTATATACAGCTTTCCTCCTATTCCCACCTGGATCTTCTTCTCTTTGATCAGCCTCTTCTATCTCCTCTAACTTCCTGGATACATAATACCGATCACTTCTAAAGTTATTGGTTTTCTTTGAGAATTACATTAAGGAGCTTTAAGAACTGAACATGCGACTCCTTCAAGCTTCGAACAGTAACTTTAGCTTTGCAGCAGAGACCTGGATGAGCTTTCTGCAGAGGAACCCAGGCACACCGAGGCAGAGGAGAGCCCGTTTACACACAGTGCCACGGGCAGGATGGAGGCGGACGATGGAGGAAGATGAGGCTAATTATGCTCCCCTGCAGAGGCTCGGGAACGACCCCTGGCTTTCTGCAGGGGGCCCGTCGAGATGCGATTCCCTGGTGTGCAAATGAGAAATGATGAGAGGATGAGCAGAGGAAAGATGTGACAAAGACAGAAATGCACTTTCTCAATTAAAGGACAGTTTCTGCATCTTTTGGAAACTGGTATCCAGCGGTGAGGAAGTGCTGTCATGCTGACCGGTCGATGGTTGGCCGAGAAAATGAGCTCTTATAAGATTGTTACTGATGTTGATTCACTTTTTTAGACTTTTTCATGTCACAGCTGCAGTTGTTTTCCAGTCTTTTTGGCCATATGAACTCTAAAAACGAGCAAATCTGACGTCATGTCCTAGATGGAACAATCTAACTCGCTTATCTCCAAATGAACATTTGATCAAATATTCCTATAAAAATAGCTTAAAAGTTGTTTCTGCAGTTGTTTCGGTATATGGTCTGCACCATGGGGTCAAACTCGGGGCCTCCAGGGCCACTATCCTGCAGGTTTTCATTGTTTCCCTGCTCCAGCACACCTAACTGAAACGAGTGGGCCATAGTGAAGAAGCTGACAAGAAGCTGTTGGATCCATTTGATTTGAATCGGGTGTGTTGGAGCAGGGAAACATCAAAAACCTGCAGGAAGCGGCCGCTGAGGACCCAAGCTGACACCAATAGTCTGCGCATACATGAGCCTCAAGTATAAGAATTAAGAGTCTTTTTTTTTTTGACACTGTGCTTACTGCCAGATGTCACTGTGACAGAGCGCCTTGGTCTTTAATATTTGTTATTATTTGTTATTTTTTGCGTATTTTGTAGAAGTAAAATGTCTAGAAGAAGCTGCAGCTGAATGGCGTCTCTGCTGTCCCATCTCTGTTGTTTTCTAGCAAAACGTTGAGTTAGATGAATCCAGTAACTCCGGTTACTTCATTATAATTCATTCCAATATTAAAATAAAATGTAATTAAATCAGAATCCTCCATGTTGGTCATACAGCTATAAGCCATCGAATAGTAACACCTCGCCGTGAGTTAATGATCTTGTATCCGCGTGTTCGTAATCTGTGCCCATGGATAAACACCACAGAGCAAGGGTAATGTCTTCTTCCCCTTTAAATAATAATAAAAATTAAATAATCTCTTCCTAAATGTTCTAAGAAATGACTCCCTCCCCCCAAAATACTGAGAAATACATCAAAATACTGAGAATAACATTAGAAATAATGAGAAACTACCGCATTACTGTGAGAAAATGTTAAAATAATTCTAAACTATCCATCTTAAAATACAGAAACAGTCTTATAATAATAAGAAACTATTTTTAAATAGGAACTAAAGACAAATAATGAATTTTAAAAAATGACCTTGTGTTTGAGTTCATATCTTAAATCAACATTTAATGGCCAACGTGACACAGCAACAGGAGTTTGATATGAACAGAAAGTGTATGAATAAAATCTTGTTGTCCCGGATGAGCTCCCATTTAAAGAGAAACAATGAACCGAAACCTCCTGGTAAAATGTATTGTGTGACTTTGCATGTGATATGTAGTTATTATGAGACTATTACAGTCAGTTTTGCAGGCTTGACCTTATTTTAACTCTGTAAGAGGCCTGAAGGCAGAACCTAACTCCAGAGATCATGACGGGCTGGGAACCTTCAGCATGGGCGAAGGAACGTACAGCCGGGTACATTACACTGCAGGACACCGTGTTCTGCTGAAACAGACCACACATTCCTCCAGAAAAACAAAGTGCAGTTCCACTCAGTCTGGGAGCTGGAATGTGGCCTAGTTCTGCCTCTTCTGAGAGGACTACTACTGCAGCTTAATAATTCATTGCTTACTCTAGTCTCTGAACATGTTCTGGTCTCATCAGCATGCAGCTGAAAGAAACGAGATCTATATGAAGATGTGCAAATCTGGAGCAGCCGCATGGAAAAAATACACCTTTAATCGTCTTTAAACTACGGAGCAGCCTCCCCCTTCGTATCAGAACCTCACCGACATTTTTAAACCTCGTTTAAAGACTTATTTTTATTCTCCTGCTTTTAAACCAGGCTGAGCTTTTGGCATTTCCTCTACCAACCATCTGTTTAATATTTGTGTTATTTTAGTCTTTTATTCCTCTTATCTGTTTTATTGTTTAATCCTCTGTAATCTCTACTTTTATTTCTGTTTAATTACTCTCAGTTGTCTGGCACTTTGGTCAACATTTGTTGTTTTTAAACCTGCTTATGATTAAAACATGACTTCATACGGCAGCGATTAACAATGATGAGCTCAACTATTTAAAAAGCTGAAAGTCAGACCCAAGCGGGGGATTTTCAAACCTCTAACCGTTTGTTCAGTGTTCATAGCTTAAAGTTCGAGGTATAGTTGATGTTGGTAGCAGAAGCAAACTTTACATGTGGGTGTTCTCAGTCTGTGAAACTATAATTGGATAATATAGCTTTGGGCTTTTATGTGCATTTTTTTGGGGTTTTAATTATTTTGGGAACCCACTCATTTCAAGAGCTTGTTCCTATCATAGCTCTGCATATTTGTACTCCATTATCATCCAATCTCACATCACACATTTTAAAAAAGTGCCTGTATATTGAGAAAATAGCTGCATAGATATTCTGCTTTTGTCCGGTCACAAAATACTCGCTGATTGGGTAAAATTGGAAAATGTTTTTGATGGTACTAAAGAGATAATTGGAAGATTTTTCATTAAATTTAGTGCCTCAGTTATTTAACACAATGCAGAAATCCACGTTAATTCTCCTTATTTATCAAATCTGACTGTTTGCAAGCCTTATAATTAGAGGATCCTGCAGGATGAGCCATTTGATTCATACGTCCAGAGCTGGAATGGTACACCATGGCCTTTTTTAATCCTACCTTTAGAAACTCAATTATGAACAATTGAGATCTTTAGAATAAATGTGCCGACCACTAAGAGTTTGCTCAGAGGAAATGATTCCCTGAAGAACAACATGAATTAAAAAGCTTGTTTGAAAACACCTTGACCTTCTCTTTCCTTTTCTCTTGCACAGATTTTGGGGTTACTTACGAATGTATCACATTAAACTAACATTAAACAAATGTGCTGTATGATATCTGGCTTCTCGAAATCATTCAGATGAAAAGGGATCAAAAATTTTCTTTCCTGTGGAAGGTGAAAATCAAACCATATTATCTTCAAATTTCATGTCGCTCTTTAAAGCTGCGGTTTTTCCTGTGGGTTTCACAGCGACAAACCAGCCTCTTGTCAAAAAGCATTTTTCTTAGCACCGTTTGGTGAACAGAGTCTCCGATTGTGTGGACGCTGCATTGACAGGTAATCTGTGAAATAACGCTCGATCACTTTCAGCCTTTGGGCGTTTACGATTCTGTAACAGGCGTGAGACTGAATGGCTTTCATTTTCTCAAAGGAGCCATTTTTCTTTCCTCCCATGCCTGGCAAACGCTGCTCAGCTCTCCAGTTTAACGGCTATCAAAGGTCTCATCTGTCACACCGAGGTCAACGTACCCGAGGAATTTCCTTTCCTGTTTGTCTTTGTCGCATTCTGCAACTTGTACTTCTCACATTTAGAAGTGATGCTAATTTGCAGCAATGGCCCTTTCTGATAATGCTTTACTTCTGATTATCCAGGCATAAGATGAACGTATCACGTCTTAAGGATGAAGACAGAATCCATTTGGTTTGATTTTGCTGCTTGTGGTTAAACTGTTGTTGTTTATTGATGCCGATGCTGATAATTGACAGAACAGAGCAACCGAGAGCTGATATTATGTTAGTAGTATTGTCTAAGCACCAATCTAAATCCCTTCCCCTTCGCCTCGAAACAGAGTGCCAAGGCTAAGTCCATGTTTTCAAACCTGAAACGTATCAGGAGGCGACTCTGGTCGTGGCTCGCTGTATACAAGCGTCACACAGACCTTACTTTACAACAGATTCTTATTTGCAAACATGCATAGAGCGGTCGCACTCCGCATCTTGCTATCATGGGTAACATCTACCTTCTCGTGAATTTTTTAACAAAAGTTAAACGTTTTCAATGTTGTTATTTCCGAAAAGGCAACTTTTGTACGAGTCTTTTGGCGCCATGTTTATTTCCTGAATGTAAAACATGAAACTCCTGTTACCCCTTTGCCGTTACATTTACGTCTGCACCAAAAGCTGGATGTAAATGTGATTGTCCGATCTGAAATCGCTGTTCATGCAACAGATATTCAGCTGGTGGCTTGACATTTATGACTAAGGGATCCGGCTCAACAGGAGGGGCTCCACATGGACACATTGTCGAACAGACTAACCTCCTTTTATTCATCAAACTCTAAAGGTTTAGAGCCATCGAACTGATTTATTCTAGCTTAAAGGGAGGGGTGTCCAAAGTTGGTACCGGAGGGTTGCTGCACTTTTCTGCTTCAATGGATCAATGGATCCAACAGCCTATTTTCAGCACAATGACTCATTCATTTGAGTCAGGTGTGTTGGAGCAGAGACACGTTGAGTACCAGAGCTGGACGCCCCTGTTTTAAGGCACTCATATCGCAGTAGCTCCACATTGATGAATACATTAATATTATTATATTAATTAATACTTAACAAATACATGATGTGATCTGGGAGACGTCTGCGGTGACGTTTCATAGTGACACCCTGCACATTTACAAAAGTTAACTGAAAATTGCAAATTTTCCAAGACGGACTTGTTTCACAACAGTTTCTGCTCTTGTAAAGAGAAGATTACTTTTCTCGTGCTCTTTGTAATCAGGATAATGTCCCCCCGTCCTGCTGCCTCTTTGCTCTTTCTAACTTTCTATCCAAAAGCTAAAATAAAACTGAGAGCCTGAGTCCATCTGGGCCTGTTGTGGCATGCCATGTGGTAGCCTAAGTGGTGGCCAACCCATCTGTGCCACTTTTCATGGCAGAGGCACCGCCATGGGGCACGGCCAGTAGCTACACAGCATCCATCTACCCATCATCCCTCATCTGTTTCCTTGTAAAAGGAAATAATAGAACGACAGTCCACTGGAGTGGGGGGAAAGTCCGAAATAGGCCTGTTCCAGCTGACTGACTTGCCCTTGTTACATAAATGCTCCGAATGATGCAATCTTGGACATCTTGCCCAGTCTTTCGTGTTCTTTGTGTGGGTGGTTCCATCTCTCTGGGCTGAGTGGTGGGAAAGAAAAGCGTGTGGGCAGATTAGTGTATGGGTGGCACAGTTCCCCTGCAGCTGCAGCATTCAGTCCGGCTGTGGTGCCTTGCTGAAAAGCCCGGGCCGCCGCCTCTCCCCGGGGTCTGCAAATCGGTGCCAGCGGGTGATGCAGTGCTGCAGAGGAGTTCATGTGTGCTGGGGTGGCAACCTGCTGGGCTGAAGATCCACTCTTGTTTCTCTGGCAGTCTTGTGCAAAGTCATACTCGCGCCCCACATGCACACTCTGCAGACGTGACCGTGCTAAGAAACCCAGACTGTGACTGTTTACCCACTGCTTCCCCCCGGACTTCAGTGGATCAGAGCTTCAAAGGGCAGAGAGGCCAGAGATGTTTTACAGTTTACATCATGAGATTTATCTGCCGTGCATGCGGACGGTTCACATGGTGCACGTAAAGCTCAGTGTCTGCTCGGCAGTACACTCAATTAAGTGATAAGAAATGTAGCGTCCGATAGCTTTGGATTATCAGAACTTTGTCAAACTTGACAAAGATGATTGTCGGTTTTAATGCAGAGATATCCCAGTGAGTAACGTAAGAGATGAAGATGCCAATTTCACTTTTTGCAATTAAATATATTTTAGTTTGGGTTTAAAGTTGAGGTCTGCTAAGTTGAATTTGTCCAGCAATTTATGACATTCAAAAGCATGCAGAGAGACAGATGATCAGACTCATGAGAGTCCAATTAGAGTCAAATTAAAGCAGATCCATGACATAATCCACATCAGTCCAGTTTATAATAACTGTGTTCATATAAGCAGCTCATTGACAATAATTACTTGACTAAGCCAACGGATTGGATCACATCTTTGATTCAGTCCTCCAGTTTGCCGAAGCCGCCAGTGGAGAGGAAAACCTCCATCAGAACCAGGAAGAGTGAACATGGCTGGACCAGAAAGAGGAGAGCACAGAAAAAAGGGTTTAACAAACACCGTAACTCTATGCCAGGGATGCTGCCAAGAAGAAGAGAAAAACTAATTAATGACAACAATGTGATATATTTAAACACCACAGGACGTCAACCAGGAGGCTATACAGCTTACCTTAACTTACAGTAAGAAGGGGCATCAGTTGTCCCAAACTATTAACTTTATCCCAAAGTAAAATTTGAAGCCAGATTTTAAAGGTGCTGCATGTAACAAATCAATGAACAAGGATGGGAAAAATTAATACACAAATAAAAACTGTTCCTTTTATTGTCTAATCACGTTATGAAGCAACCTTTATGTTTTTATTCGCTTAGAAGGAGAACTTGCTTTGGGTCAACGTACATGCTAACTGCCTTATCTGTACCCCCATTTTTACTATGGTGTCTCTGAATGGACAAACAACTCTGTGTTATTCTATGATAATTACTTTGAATCCATAACTATGACCTGCTTGGTTTATATTTTTCATTTACAAATGGCAGTAATGGGCTTTCGTACTGAATAAACCTTTACTTTACTTTGAGGACCACAGCTTCAGCCACAGACTTAACTCTTCATCACTTGGGCGACTGATAACTGCTCTATTATTTTTATCTCCTTTGTTCAGAAAAGCTGAAGAAAATTATTTTAATTAGAAAAAGTCTCAATTCAAGGAGGGGAAAAAAGAAAAATATCAAGTAGCCTCAAGCAACAAAGAAGAAAATCTCATCAGCTCCATCTTCCTGACATCTCATGCTGCGAGTTTCTTATTGATCCAGGGAGGGGCTTCCTGCCACCCTGCTGTCCCTGGAATGGGGGGAGGCCAGAGGGCAGTGAAGGAAAGGGGGGGGGGGGGATGCTTTGCTTTGGAGGTGCCTCATTGTTTCCATGGTTTCCTCAAGTCACTTCCCCAGTGACCCAAAACAAACAGAAACAGAGAAACAGACGCAGAGCTGAATATTTTCACTGCTTATCTAACAGTTATGACGTCTCTGCTTTTATGAAATGCAGGGAAAAGGAAACACGGCCAACACAAACAGGTCAATCTTAGACTTTTTTACTCTAATAATTCACATTCTTGATGCTTAAAAGCTGGCAGACTGAAAATTTTCAGGGGTGGGATTTATGGAAATTTTTCTTTGAACTAGTTCATCTATGATTGTTTTAACAGATTTATTCCATCGCTGTGTCAAATCAATGAATCCCTGGGTGGTTAACTGGGTTCTTATTAGTTAAGATGACAGAGATGGAGCAAACACACACATCCCCGACTCCAGCTGCTCGGGCTAATTACAAGCATCCTCAGACCGCCAACCTGGGGCTCTCAGACAGACCTCCTCTGTGGGTTTCTGCACTTAATGATATTATTGTTTGGTGTCGCGGCTGGATCTCCTCAGCCCCTCTTAACGCTGCAGCACCTGCTTCCTCCAGCGCTGCTGACGGCGGGGCGCTAACGTTACTGACTCTTCCGTTTTACCTCCAACAAAACGCATATTACACTCGTGAAATGCATAAAAATCTTCACCAAATTTGAATGAGTGATCTCTGCTTTGTTTAGTGGATTAAGGTGCTGAAGAAAAAGCAGCAACTTTTTCAAAATAAAGTCATTCAGATCTAAGATTTCTTGCCTTATCTCATTAATCTGTTCAAACTCTCATACTTAATCAAATTTTTATCTGAATTTGTAAAAATGAAAAAAAAAGGTACATCTTACAAACAGTTTGTTTCATGTTGTGTTTTTTGGCCTGAATACTTCAGAAGTGACCATTTATTTCGGATTCGGGCTTTGGAAACGTGAAGTCCGGTTCACACTGCAGCTATGTGACATTTATTTGCCATAATGTGACTCGTATCGGATTTTCCGATATTACTGCTGGTTTTAAGGTTTCTAAATGGTCTGCTTTCACATTTTACATCAATATAGACTGAGGTCAACCTGAGGAGACCAACTCTGCCCATAAATACAAGTGTTATCCTTACATGTTTACTCTCCATCTCTGTCTTCTCTTGTTTTTATTGGCTGTTTTAGTTTATTGAAACGTTTTAAAATTCCCAGTCGAATGAAATGATGAATGCAATGTGACACGATCGTCAGACCAGATTATTTCCTTTACCAAAGTCTGCAGCACACTTCTTTACATTTCGTGTGTCCAGACGGCTGAACGTGCCAATAAGCATGTCTGATGGGACAGACTCGTTTACGGCTGCAGACGGGGGAGAGGATAACCAGAGGAACAGATGCTGTCCACCCAAATTTACATTTCTCTCTCTCTCATTTATTTAATTGAACTATTATGCAGTCCACTAGAGAGAAAGTGGCTTTTCCCGTTAGGCTTACTAACTATAACATGACGAAGATTAAAGTATAAACAGAAAGAAGATGCTTTCAATTTGGGTAAAATGGAAAATGATCCAAGCCAAGTACGCAGCAGTTTCTATACGATATGACGCAGATCATTCCAGTCGGGTTTGATCAGAGAAAATCACATTAAATATGGTCTAAATTTAGAAATTTGGGCTTATTTCATTAACCGATGACAAATAAAAATCTTGTTTGTTGCAGGCATCTTGTGCCCGTAGTAGTTTCAGAGGGATCTGTCATCATTAGTTCTCCTCTGATCGGACGTCAGCAGAGTTCAGAGAACCTGAAAACACATTACACCGTTTCATTAATGAGATGTGCGTTTGTTTGGCTGAACACTTTGGAAGTTACCATTTATTTATCTATAAATGAATGAATCCACAGCTTTCTGGTTTTTCCATGAATCCTCAGGGAATATAATCTACAAAACACTGCAGTTTTTCACCTTCAGGATGTGTTTAGGACGGGAGATTCTCATCACTAATGTGATGCTGTCATGTCAGCATGGAGCAGAAGCTCTGAGGAAGGTTTCCATGATTTAAAGCAGATCAGGAGGTAAAGCTTCCGTCCCGGCTGAGAGTGCGTCGCTCTAACCTGCAGCCGCATTCAAGACTTGACATCTTTATTTCAGATTTTTAAAGTTTCTTCCTGCTCATAAGACAGAATTAAGGCTTATCTGATTTAACCTGCCGGTGTTTCATCCATCCTTTGCATTTAAAAAGCTGATCTGCTCTGGTTCCACTCAGATTCTTGTTGTTCATCTCTTAGATAACTTCTGTCCTCCTTTCTGGCCTTTGATATGCACACGTCCTTTTACAGCTTATATATAGAGAGACGGCATGGAGCCACTGGTGGCCCACTTTTTACGTTACTGGTTGAGTTAGCAGGTCCACTTCCACAGCAGCAGGGTCAGGACGCGCGGTGTTGACTGATGGGATGAGGGGGGGTTTGGACGGCTGGAAGTGGCCGTACGGCCGGTGGGGGGGGCGGCTCCTCTTGTGTGGTCAGTATCAGTTTACCAGAAGTAATGTGGGTGATCGTCAGCGCTGAGAAAACAGACAGAGTGCAGACATACTCGGCATTCCTCAGCCACCAAAAGGGGGTCGCCGTGGTGACGTAGGTGGGATGCATTCCTCAGACTCCCTGGGATCCTGGCGTGTTTTAGCGGGGTCAATGGGGGAGGGGTTGATCGAGGCAAAAACTCTTCATCTGAAGTTCCAGCAGTAGGGCTGGGTATCACTCCTAATTTCCTGAATTGATTTGATTCACAAGAGCAAATATTGATTCGATTTCGATGTCACAGTAATATTTCTTGAATATTAGACATGCACAGATGGCAATGTTTATGAAACGCTGAAGCAACCTTTCATCAGTGTGTATTTTATATACATTTAATATTCATGTTTTCATTTAAAAATGTGCAGCGCTGGCATGTCACATATATAACTGTAACATTTATTAGTAAAAATAACCAATGTTACATGTTAAACAAAATACAGTGTTAACAGAAACACTATAGTAAAAAAAAGAAAATGTCCATACAAAAACTATGCTATCTATTTTTAAGTTTTATGAATCGATTATTGATTTTTTTTTCTTAAATCGATTTAAATCGAACAATCGATTTTTTAAACCCAGCCATATTATTTAATATCAAATGCACTATTTTTAAACTTTATATATATTTGTTTATTGGAACTCAGAAAATACGGATTTTTAAAAAAATCCACAATAAATTCCTGGAAACATTTATCTGTTTAGTAACTAATAAAAACAGACTTGAACCAATGTCAGTTTTTCCAGGTCCTGATACCAATTCTGATCATTGGTAATCATGCAGGCAAAAAATTAATATTAACCAATACGCAGGTTCTACAAAATGCAGGGACTTTTCTGTTGCTCTTTCTGCTGGGTTTAAGCAGTTCGAGTTGGTTTGTCTCCCATATCTCTGTGACATTTTTCAAGCATACAAATCGTCTATTGGATGTAGTTCCTGCCAGAGAGTAGGTTTTTCATCAACACTTACCCTGAAATTGAAGCCGTCCCAACTGCTAAACATGCCATGTTTAGGCCTCTTTTTTCCCAGACATGACTTCTGGCAAAAGAGAAAATGTTTTTGACTCGTCATGACATTCCCTTCAGCGGTACTTTGGTTCACCAGTGGATTGTTGTTAAGTGCTATACATTAAGTGCTATATTTTCAATAATAATAACAACCATGACAAATAATAATAATAATGATAGCTTTTGATACGAGGTTTTACTGGGACAACGAGAGCCTAAAGGCCAGGAATTAGTCTGTCACCAGCAATGTTGTTTCCTAAAAGAAGAATAACACTGTCAGCTGGAAAAGCTGAACATAAAGCCATCGCAAAAGTTCCACTAATTTTCAGTTTTCATACAGATAAAAGGTGGGATCAGATTACGTGAACTAATCCAATTTACACAATACATTTTTTTCTTTTGATGAACCCGTTTACAAGATTTGATCCTATCTGGATAACGTTTATCTGGATTAAATCTTTTGAAATTGTGTGGTGTAAAATTAAAGATCTATAGCAGACAGACTTCAACTTCTTTGCGTGGACTTGGTGTTTTGTTTTCTTGTTTTTTTTGTTTAAAATCAGAATGGCTCTTAATGGTTTAAGCTTTGAGGCTTCAGGGACCTCAGGTTGGGAACCATTGGACTAGAATACTATACTTACAGTAAACTTAAAGGGTAGCTCTTGTCTAATAAAGAGGAAGTCAACAGTTTGCTTCCATTGACTACATGTCAAAATATCCTTAGACATAACTCTGAACCCTACCTTGTCTCCTGATGGGTCCATCTATGAATTTGTAGAAGCATTAAGTGCTAACAAGCATACCTATTTAACATACTTATGTATGTTCTTACATAAGTATGTTACAATATACGTGCTGTTAGAATGGGTGTTAAAGTGCTTTGACTGGTCTCTGACTAGAAAGGTGCCATACAAGTAGCCTGGTCCCGGCCACTAAATTTCGCAAGCTCCATATAGTCTGGTCAAGAGGGCAATGGATTTCCAATCTCCCAAAAAAAATGGGAGCCAATCAATTTTGAGCTTGTCCAAAGAGGCGTGCTCACTCCTCTGTCAACATTGCAAACATGGAGCTGCAGCGAGCGTTCAATATAGCGGTAGATTCTGTTTTTAGCACATTACTGTAAATGGAAAGTTCTCTTTGAAATTTGAGCAACGAGTAGTCCTGGAGACATTAAATGGAGGGAAAGATGTTTTCGCCTTGCTCTCGACCGACTTCGGTAGGCGTCTTGCCTACCACTTAGGCAAGCCCCCGTGTAGCCAGCATGTCACAGGAAAGAGTGCTGTGATTGGTTTAAACTTCGACCAATCGGGAAGAGCAGCATGTGAAGGAGGCGGGTCAACCGTCCTTTCTGAGTAACGGTTGTCCTCAAGCTCTTGGCCAGAACAATGCTCGCTTTGAAGTTGCATTAGCCCGGCTACTATAGAGTACAGTCCATTTACCAATTTTTAAATGTTTAATTCATGCAGCTGAGATCAAATCCTCACTTGACGTTTCCTTCACACTTTTCCAGTTTGGGTAATCGAGGCTCAGATCTTCAGGAACAAACCGGGTTCTTTGTGGATCTGTTCTGTGCAGCGGCGGAGGGAGATCAGCAGACAGGAGAGAAGATGCTGGAGATGTTATCATCAGTCTGCACATATCAGACATTCCCTTTACGGGACAATCACAGAAATGAGAACAACCAGTGTGACTTCCTGCTGGATCTGTTCTCCCAGATGAAAAAATGCGAGACTGAAACAGGTCTGAGTCTCCTTCCGTCATTCCAACCAGTTTTCCAGTCACCTCCAGTCTGGTCCATCAGGCTCTCAGAGGGAAAGACCTCCATCCTCCAGGAAATGCTGAAACTCCAATCAGAGAAGAAACCAGTGAGGCTGACAGACTGCTCACATGGAAAGAGAGAAGTGAGGAGTTTCCTGCAGTGTCTGCCTTATATCTCACAGCTCAAGTAAATACTCCTTACTTATGGTTAGATCAAGAATCAAGAATTATTTATTTTCATTTATATACGTAATGAAATTTGCATTTGGAAGCTTTCTATATATAAAAAAATAAAATGAATATACAAAATGTTTATGCTATAAAAGAAAAACGTAATGGAAAAATAATACATTTCAAGCATTACAACCGTTACGATACATTTTGACATTTTAGTACAAATTTGTTAAAATCTTAACTTTAAGCTAAAAAACGTCTGTGTGGCTCCCTCCTCAGGTTAAACAGTGTACTGCATTTGAATTTCGTGGAAATTTAATGATTGGCTGTGAGGTTCGTAGTGATGACAGCAGGATTTTGTTTTGTAGGCAGCTCTGCCGTTGCTAGGTATAAAAACGGCTCCGCACTCTCGACAGCCCAACCCACACGTTTCTCCAGAGACACAATGTCCACATGTACATACAGAGTTTTACAAAATTATATGTGTCTCATGATATAATTTGGTCAGTATAGGGTAATATATTTTTTTCTACATTTCTCAGCATTTGCAGTTATCTAAGTGACCTATAAGCAATCATGCTAACACCATTTACCACTCTGAAACTGGAACCATACGGTGCTGCGATAATACGGCAGCCTCCGCAGCACCGGCCGCCTGGCATCGCTGGAGCTAGCGGCTCGAAGCGATACGGCTCAGAGCCACTAGCCTCCGCCACAGAACCCTCCTCCAGAACCTCCATCTCAGGGGAGGGAGGTGAGGGGCGTACTTTTCTTTGAGATGTTCAAGTTTTTATGTTCCTGAACCATAGGGTTGCGGTTCAGAAATCAAAATAAGGAACGCCTACCGCAACTTCTGCGGTCCCTGATTACAACTTAGTGATATCCCCTAAAATCTATATCATATTTAATCAACATGTTACCTTGATTAAATTTATTTAGCCACTATTAAGTATATTTTTGACTGCATATATTTCCACAATACAAGAATAGGTATTCATTTTAAAATAAGTCAAAGGGAGCATAGAGTTTATCTTTAAATGGTAATTTAATCAGTTGTACGTTTTACTTTCCACCAATGTTTTTACTAAAAGGGATCAAACAAGGACTGTTTGCTTACAGTCTTGTAACAGTCAGCTGATCCACACAAAAATAAAAAAATCCAATGATCTCTGAATACTGTATTCCCAAATAACGTGAACATTTAAAAAGAATAGGTACATGTAGAAAGCTACAAACACACACACAAACACATTATATAGCTAATACTAATATATACACTATAACAAATTTACCCTAAAATTCACTGTATCTTACAGAACAATTAGCCAGGTAATTACTGTGAATATGTTTTACAGTAAACAAACTGTAGTTCCATTTACAGAATTTTAGGAATTAACTGTAAAATAATAAACAATTACATACTGTGTATTAGGTTGTATTTACAGTATTGTTTGATTTACTGTAGAATAACTATCAATGAAATACTGCGTTTTAAATCGTATTTACAATACAGTCTAACTGTAGAAGAATAATCTAATGGTAACTATAACATGAATTACTTTACTTTGAACAAACAGCAGAAAATTGTTCCTTTAATATTGTTCATGAACCAATTCTCTTTTATGATTTTATACATTTAGAGATTATACACTTTTGTGTTTAACTTTGTTCATCATGGAGGGGGGTTTTCATGAGATCACATATACACTTAACTCGTGGTGCAGCAAGGACAGTACAAGCGCAGCCCCAAAGCATGCTGGGAAATATTCCAAAACACCCATCCCAAGGACCAATCGATGTAAAAGCTTTCTCTGGGCGGACCGAGCCCTGGGCCAATTGTGCCTATTAGTTTACTATTTACATTACTTTACTGGCTACTGTGATCTTTTTCACAGTTATCCTTTGACTGCTGTAATTCTCTGCTGTGATAAAGAGACTACTGTGATTTTGTGACATGGGTGAGGTTTTCTTGTAAATTTTACAATATTACACTGTAAAATTAAAACAC
>JBBBVT010000012.1:1400492-1411074 GCA_037177035.1 Craterocephalus eyresii | reverse complement strand
CCTGGTTAGCAGCTGCAGCTCCTCCATGTTGTTAGCTAGAGATCTCACGTTCCCCGTCACAGCAGCTGGAAGAAACGCTTTAAATCTCCACCGTGTCTCTCTCTGCTGCATCCTCTCCTCTTTCTTTTCAACTCCTTTGGGATTTGAAGTGTTATTTCATTGATAATCTTGAGTTTGGAAGTTCCACCAGTTGATCCCGGTGGTAAACAAATGAGAGGAGGAGCCACTGCTGCACACCTGATTTTTTACCTGAACTTAGTTTTTACTGAGTCACACGTCCACCTGCTGCTTTTATTGATCAGATTTGAGCTTTTATTTATCTCCTGAATTCACTTTTTTTAGCTTTTCCATCGAGCAGCTCTGGGGAAGTTTGGGTCATTTGGTCATTTTGCTTAGTTACCATAAGGCAGGTTCCCCTACGGTGGCCCTGAAGTGCAAACCCCCTTAACAAATCACTAAACACAATACCAAATTCAAAAAACACAACAACAATTTAAGAATCACAACCGCAAATTAAGAATCGCAACCGCAAATTCAACTTCCGGTTGAAAAACTAACTGGTGCTCGTCCAATCAACAATGTCTGCTTGTACCTACCTCTTCCGTTAATGTTGTTGTGATTTTCAATTTGCGGTTGTGATTTTCAATTTGTTGTGTTTTTTAATTTGTTTGTTTAATGATTTGTTAAAGTGGTTTGCACTTGAGGGCCACCATATTCCCCGCCTTTAGGCCCATCTTCAGTCTTTTTTAACCTTTTTTTTTTTTTTGAAAGGCACAAGGTTTGGTGTTTTAATGGTTTTTAATTTGTTTTCACAGAATAAAAAAATATTTCTCCAGATAAAACCTGAACAGAGACGCTGAGGAAGCCAAACCTTAGCGCAGCAGAACTGCTCTGATCCTCCAGCTGGGATATTGGAGGAATTTCTGCTTCATTTTCCTGTAAATGAAAGAAAAGAAGTGAAACTTGTGGCGGAGGAGGACGCAGAGTGGGTGTGCGCGCGAGGGAGGGGGGAGGAAGGAGCAGGGGAGGAGTGTGTGTGTCTGTGCCGGAGATCTGGGCTCTGATTGGCTGCTGCGCCCCCCTCGGTGAAGTGTGGAGGCTGACCGCGGCTCGCGCAGCTCAGATACAAAAGAAGCGGCGGAGTGAGAGCAGGTCTGAGCGCGCTCGTGCACGCGGCTGAAGACAACCTTGGAATACACGTTTTCTCCTGTTTTCTCCTTTTTCCTCCTTTTCCGTGTTTGCTGTGTTTGTGCTGTGGGTGGAGATGGAGCGGTGAGGGGGGACAGCCGCCTCACGCGCAAACAGGAAAATCTGCTGGAAGCCTCGTTTAACCGGATCCGTCGCACCTGGGTTCACCTGTTGAGGTAAGCCGTGAGAGCCGCTTCTTCTGGGGTGCTTCTGCGTGATGATGGAGCGCGTCCGCAGCGCGCGCAGGTGCTGCAGAGCGCGCGTGTCCAGCCCCGACGCGCAGCAGATGGTTTTTATGTCACCTCTGATCGCTGATCGCTTTCTGAGCTGATCGATCTTCTGACTTCCTAAAGCGTCTCCGGACTTCTCTGTGAACGCGCGTCAACACGCGCACGAGCCGCAAACTATGGATCTCAGGCTGTTTTTCTTCTTTTCTCTCTAAGATGCTACAGAAAAAAAGGGGATTTTTAAAATCGGTGTCCGCGCGCACTATTTTTACCCCTCCGCCTTCTGGCTAAGCGGACCCCCCCCCCCCCCCCCTTCCATCCTTTCTCTCCTCCTGGAAGACAGGAGGGATGAGTGCAGTTAATCCCGCATTTCTCCTCCGCTCCCTGCGCGCCTCTGACGCGGCGCTGCGCGCGGACGCTTCTCCTCCACGCGCTGAATCCGGTTAGTTTCCCAGGACTCTGACCGCAGGGAGACACCTGATGATGCAGCATGAGCCGCTGCTGCTGCTGGAGCGCGCGCTTAGCTGGGCCTTTGCTTTGCTGGGCTTACTGGTGGAACTGGGACTGAAGTTTCACCGGAACAGTGTGTGGGGGGTGGTGTGTGTGGGGGGGGGGGGATTCATCAAAATCGTTTAAAAATGTCAAAGAATCGTTTTATTAAAGACTTAAAACTGATTTTCTTGAAGGCTTTTTCAAAGCTGCTGCTGAATGACAAAGATGCGAAACTCTGCAGTTTATAAACATTTATCAGTCCAAATAATCAGTTTTCTTTCAACCAATGAAACAATTCCTCCTTTCTGGCTTACAGAGGAGCGGAGTTAACCGGCAGGTTTTCTTACTAAAACAGGATTTAATGTGAATTAAGATGAGTTTGAATCAGGAATCGATGCAGAATCGAGTCAGATTGAAGTAAAGATTCACATCCCTACCAAAAAGTCCAGATTGCTTTTGCACTTAGTAGCAGATGGTTGTAAACACAGCCAGGCTATAATTAATACAGCCCCCCCCACACACACACACACACACGCACACACGCACACACACCTTGTTTTTGGTAAAGCAATCTGTGGCATCTTGTTTACTTTCTGCTGCCAGCAGCCAGCTACGGCCAAGACTTTGTTTTTGTCATGCTCGTAGACCCAAACACCCCCTCCGCTCACACACACACACACGCACGCACGCACACACACACACGCGCGCACACCCAGGCTTCTCAGCATGGTGGTGAGAAAGAAGCCGCCATGTCAGCATGGCACATAAACGCTCCCATCAGACGGACACGCTCCTCATCTTCACCATGGTGTGCGTGCGCACGTGCATGTGTGTGTATGTACGCGCGCGTGTGTGTGTGCAGGTGCAGTTTATTTCGCTCATTCTGTCCCTGGCAGCTCTGCAGTGCGTCAGCCGTAAAAACTTTGGCAGGCAGCCACCGGGCAGCGCGCGCGCGTGTGTGTGTGTGTGTGCCCACCCCCATCGCAGCAGAAGCCCTTTGTGTTTCCACCGCAGTCAGCTGGCGTGGGGCAGGGCTGCGGGTCAAAGGTCGCCGGTGTTGTGCTGCTTTATGCTGGGAGGCTCTGACGTTTTAGAAAAAGTTGTTTCTTTTAATCACAGTCTGCAGATGATGTGGCTGGAAGCAGCTGGTTACCGTGGAAACCAAGGGCAGTTACGGCCACGTTATCTGTAGAAAATGAAGCTTGTTCATATTTTTAGCCTTTAGTTTGTTTTCGGAGGAGCCAGCCGGGTGGTCGGGTGGTGTTCCAGCGCAGCAGGCGATTTTTGGGCCGGAAGCGGTCCTGATGGCCGGTACCGGCCCGGACCGGCTTCCCTGCATGTGTTCTGTGGTCCTAACCGGTTCGCTCAAGCCACAATTCCATCCGATTCTCAGTTTCAAGTTCTCCATTTCGATTTTTTTGCGATTTTTTTTTTTTCGACACAATTAATTTTAGTTATTTTATGGCCAAATGAATAGTCTTTTTCTTATAATATATATATATATATATATATAAACAGTTTATTGCCTGTTCTAACAAAACTAAACACTGAACAAATAATTATTATAGATATGGAAATGATCACAAATCTTTTTATGAACAAAAGTTTTATTTGTTTGGAACGTTATCTGCATTGATGCATTGCATCGAATCAATTTTCCTCTTTTCTACATCGATTCCCATTTAAACCAGTTTGAACCGATTCTAAATCAATTTTTTCACTACCGATACAGAGGGTTGAGTATCGGCCGATACCGATACTTACATTTTGTTATGAGCAAAATTTTGTGTCAAACCTCACCTCAAAACCTGAAGGTGTAACTTATAAAGTCCACAACAGAAGGTGTGAGAACAACTGAGTCATTAATTATGAACCAATGAGTTAATTTAGAATAAATGTAAAGACTTTGTGTAACACATTTCACATTTCTGCTGTAAGAAAAAACAACCTGAGTAAACCCTGTAGAAGATGAACGAGGGAGATCTCATAAAAGGTGCTGAGGTAAAAGTGTTGATCACCTGGTGTCGGCAACAGTATCGGCATACTTCAATGCTGGCCGATACTTTCCGATCCCTGTTTTTTTTATTTGTATCTGCACCGATACCCGATACTGGTATCGGATCGGGACAGCCCTAGTATTGTTAGTTAAATCCGTAACGGGACTCATGGTCATGTGACTAAGTCTGGCAGACATAAACATCCATTTTTCCCACGCACTGATCTGGTTTCTCTCCCAGGTTATGCAAAGTTTTCTGTTGGACTGCTGCAGATTTACTGCAGATTTTGTGTAGATGGATCCACCATCCGTCCTTTCCTTGCTGCCTATCCTCACTCCCTTTTTTCTCGCTTCCTTCCCTCGCTCCCTATCCTCACTCCCTTTTTTCTCGCTTCCTTTCCTCGCTTCCTTTCCTCGCTTCCTTTCCTCGCTCCCTATCCTCACTCCCTTTTTTCTCGCTCCATTTCCTCGCTTCCTTTCCTCGCTCCCTTTCCTCACTCCCTTTTTTCTCGCTGGCTTTCCTCACTGGCTTTCCTCGCTCCATTTCCTCGCTCCCTTTCCTCGCTCCCTTTCCCTGCTTCCTTTCCTCGCTCCCTTTCCCCGCTTCCTTTCCTCGCTCCCTTTCCTCGCTTCCTATCCTCACTTCCTTTTTTCTCGCTGCCTTTTCTCGCTTCCTTTCCTCGCTCCCTTTCCTCGCTGCCTTTACTCGCTCCATTTCCTCGCTCCCTATCCTCACTTCCTTTTTCCTCGCTTCCTTTCCCTGCTCCCTTTCCTCGCTGCCTTTCCTCGCTCCCTTTCCTCGCTTCCTTTCATCGCTTCCTTTCCTCGCTCCCTTTCCCATGTTTTCTGGGATTTCCTGTCAGCACAGCGGCTGCCTGGAACGTGAGGATCATCGCTCGCTGAGCACAGACGCTCTCCCTCTCGCCCTGTTGTACCCCGCCTCATGATGTGTTCTGCCTCCTCGGCACACCACACACACACACACACACACACACACACACACACGAGTGGAGGAAGCGTGATGTCAGTGTGACTGCAGGGTGAAGCAGCAGTCATGGCTTCCTTCAGGGCTGCAGCTTCTTCACATCTCAGGCTCTTCCACGTTTATCCGCCAGTCACAAGACCTTCTTAGGGGCTCAGCTGGCTTATTGGTTTACAACAAGTGTCTAGTGTGAAAGTTGAACCCGATTCGCCTTAGGACACGTTTCTTTGGAAGTTAAAGGAAGTATTGTGTGAATAAGCTGGAAGCAGCTGCACCGCCGGAGTAACGTTCAGTTTACTGAGTGGACTTGTGATCCTCTTGGGGATGAGTTTTTTTTTCCTCTTTCTTCCTTCATTGGTCGTTTTTTTCCATCCAAACAAACAAAAGCCAGAAGCTGAAACTGTCTGATTTGGCTGTTTATGTCTGGGAGCTGTTTCTGCTTTGCTGGCCGGCCCTGCATCAGCGTCTGCGGTGAGTTTCTGACTGCGCCTTGTTGTTGCAGGACATCATGCCGCAGACGCCGCCGTTCACCGGGCAGCTGAACACCGGCGGCTTCAACAACAACGTCTACCCGACCAAGGAGGAGGGCTTCCCCGGACTTTATTATCATGACAACAGCCTGGTGTCCGGGTCCCTGGAGGCCCTCATTCACCACCTGCTGCCAACTGTGGACTACTACCCAGATGTGAGTCTGTTTTCTCTTTAAACCCATCATGGGAGGAACTTCCTCTCTCTTTTTATCTTTAGGAGCTCCGCTGCAATCAGACACCGTTTCTTTTTGTTTTGTTTTCCTTCTCATGAACTCGCTCTCCTCTGTCATATTTCTTTAGAATAATTAGTTTTTAATGTGTTTTCTACACAGAGAACCTACATCTTCACCTTCCTGCTGAGTTCTCGCCTCTTCATGCAGCCGTACGAGCTCATGTCCAAAGTGTGCCACCTGTGCTTGGAGCAGCAGCGGCTCGGTGATCCGCAGGCAGACAAGGTGCGCCGGACTCAATTATGGACAAAAAATAATAATCACAATTATTTTGATTGATATAGAAATCAGGATTAAAGTACATGATCATTCATTGATTTAAAAAAAGTGTTTATTGAACTATTCTGGACTCATTTAGCAACCTTAAGTTATCCTCCTGCCGTTTGCATGTTTTTACTGTTTTTTTTTCTGCATTTCCAGCTGCGGGTCAGAAAGATTACGCCTAAGATCGTGCAGCTGCTGACGGAGTGGACGGAAACTTTCCCGTATGACTTCAGGGATGAGAGGATGATGCGCAGCCTGAAGGAGCTGACCCACCGGCTGGCCAGCGGAGACGAGGTCAGCCCACGGTTTATTCGTTCATGTGACACACCGAACCAAAGCGGTTATAGCAAACAGCAGCTGAAGGCCTGCCTGCTGATTGGCTGATCATGTTTAGGATTGGCGGATAATGACTGCATGGACAGAAAAGCTGCAGATTTCTGCAGATAGCAGCAGAGATGAGGGGGGGTCTGTGGCAACAAAGCAGGTTTTGAGGCTGGCTGGGTTGAGAGAAAAGCTCCATTGTTGACAGGCGAGGTGGCTTTTTGTCCTTCATGGGGCTGCGTTGGCTCGTTCCCCTGCAGAAGAGCTGATGCCGGCGGCTTAGCGCGCGGCTAGCCTTGGCTGTTTGGATAGTCAGTCAGACTGTTCCTACTGTTACATCCTGGTAGAAGCTTTCACCAGTCAAGACGAGAAAAACACAACCCCCACTTTTCTTTTTCACAGGTTTCTCATACATCAATAATGCACAAGTATCGATCCTGATTTAATCTAGAAGTCAATACATTTCCACCGGACAGCCCTTTGTGGTAAAGCCTGAAATCTGAAACACATGCAGACACTCGCTCAGAGCCGCTTACAGACACAGACGCCCTGCAATCGTCTGATTTCACAACAGATTCACTGCGGCTGCATCAACGGTTTCCTCGTCAAAACGACTAAAAGTGAAAGCTATTCTGCCAGGTGGTTTCCATGTGATGGTGTAGCCGTGTCTGACCTGTCTGAACAAGCTGCACCCGCCATTTCCTGTAAATCGGCTTAAAAGGGATGCTGCTTTTGCAGCTTTTGGAGAAATAAAGCCCTAAACCTGTAACTTCCCCCTAAATGGAACCGTCTTTCTCTTTCTGGCCTCCTCAGACACATTTTCACCTTCAGGACATGTGATCCATGAGAGACGGATTCGCTCCTGCAGAGTTACAATGTCTGCTTTCTGCAGAGACACGGATCAAACACTGTTAATGACCCCAGAAATCATCCAGTTTCACTCACATTAGGCTGATATTTGGGTCAAACGTTACACGGCGTCCCTGAACTTTTAGCCTAATAATCAAAATTTAGTGAATCTTCCTCAGCGGTTTACATGTGAAACCTTTTTCTAAGACATCTGAAAACCAAAACAACCTCTTTTATTAAACAGATGCAGGTCAGAGGCACTAAACTTTAGCAGGATGTGAAAACCCTGCAGGTTATTTATAAAGCACAAGGCTGCTCAGCCTGATCCATCGTTTCACTGAATCGTTTTCAGGGAAACCGTTGTGCCACGAGTTCAAAAACTTCCTCAAGTAAACATCGAAGTTGTGATGTTTGTTGGCGTATTTGTTGCTGCAGACGTGTGATAACAATGGAAACACAGTTTCTCGGCCCGCGTACCGCAGATCCCACGGGACCTTTCTTAGAAATCAAAGAAATCAAGACTTTTTTACTCGTTTCTCACAGATTCTCCAAATCCCTTTTTGTGAGTCTCCAAGCGGGTCTGGTGATGGGAGTCAGAGGCTTCTTCGGCCACAGCGCTCTGCTAACCAGCAGAGTCCAGAATAGATGCTCTGAACATCTGCTCAAAGCGGCATCCAAACCGCTCCGAACATTCCAGGAGCTTGATCTCCGCAGTGAGGCTATCATTATGGATGTGGTCGGATATATAGGGAAGCAGCAGCTGTGAAGTAAGCCAGCCCTGGGATCATTTAGTGGAGGTTTGAACTTCGGCTTCAAGGTGCCGTTTGGATTTTGCATCAGGTTTTTATGTGGAGTTGATCCAATAAATAGTTTTTACATTATTTGTTAGTGATTTTATAGATTATAAAGCAGTTTTTAACCCACTCACTCCCGTTAAATGAAGTATCAAAATCAAAAGTTTCAGGGTTGTAGTCTTTGTGAATCTCCCAAAGGCAGCGTTTGGCTTTCTGATGAAATCATACATGAAGATGTTGGAGTAACGGAGTGATTATTAGATGAATGGACCATACGTTAGTGATTAAGTTGGTAAATAAATTACCGTTTGCATCGTTTTTCTAAAAAATTAACTCCAAAAAGCATAAATTCTTCCTGTAATGCTTCATGCAGCTCTCATCGCGGCTGCATGTGGATGCCTCCGGGCCTTTTCGCTTCGTTAGGAATACTGCAGGCTGTTCAGTGTGGTCCCGGGTTAATAGAAAAGGTTCCCAGAAGACCGTTGGAGATCTCTGGCGTTGTGATTTGGCACCATGAGCATGTTTGTAGATAAAATAATCCCACCATCTGCACCTTTTTGGCCATCCGCTCCATTAGTGCTGCGTGGCTGAGCAGCTAAAATAAGTCTGGTGCTTGCCAGGGTCGGGTGGGCCTTTCAACCAATAATAACAGGAACTCCAGTGATACCGTGGCCAAAAGCAGCCGCGCGCTCGGTAGGGATGACTTATGCTGAGCGGTCAGTTGGCGGGAAGAGCGTTTCCCTGCTAGGACCCCTGGTTTGTAACGCCGGCAGCTGTGATGGCACGCACGCTGTCGTCTCCCAGACCTGCAGCTATTTTTACCCGACCCCGGCATGTCCTCTGTTTGGAGTGGAGACAGAAGCTGCAGCAGATGGTCGGCTTTCAAGTGGCAACTGGAGTGATTTCCACTGGTGGCGTGCCTCGCTGCCGTCCAACTGTGCAGGAAGCACCATCAGGCTGGAAGACGTTCTTTTTGCATTTATTTTCCACAGACTGAGGGAAACATCTACACACAGCGAGTGTGCTTGTTTTATCCTGCTGCTGGACTGAAGTCACATCCGGAAGTTCAGAAAGTGCAAGCATTGGTTTTTAGTGATCCACAGCAAAAATAAGAAGTCTGTTTTCAGAGAGAAATGGCTTCTTTTGGTCAGCAGTGATGATGGGATGCCTGAACGGAGGAGCAGTGATCGTTCGTTGGTAGAATCTCGTATGTTCTTCATTTTCCTTCTGGCTAAAACTTTGATTTCCTCAAACCCACGACTGATTTAATGTGTAAAATGTGTCATCGCACCTTTAACGGCCTCATCCCCAAACATGCAGTAGTTACACCCATGAAGGGACTCTCAGAAAGCCCCCCCCCCACCCCCACCCTGCCCGTTTCCAGCAGACTGGGCTCGTTTTTCCTCCGATGCCTGAGCGCCGTGCTGAGCTGCGCCTTTTCCAGGCATCCAGTCCAACACCAGTTTGCTGCTTCCCACCCAGATTCTGGAGGCTGAATGTGCAGATAGAAACTAAAACTGAGCCCCGCTGCACATCAGGCCTTCCCCAGATGTGCTAAATCAAACCCACATGCTCCTCTTTCCTCTATATTCCATCTTATCCAACTTCTGGGTGGAACTGTGTCAGTCAGGGAGCTGTTATCTAACTGTGCTCAGAACAAGGCGACCCTCTGACCCTCCCGACAGGGCCACGAAGCCAATAGTCCCATGCTACGCCTCTCTGGAGCCTGAGCGACGCTGTGACTGTGCATGACGAGAGGAGGCTTGTGTAACTGCAGGAGTTGGGTGGTTAGGGTTAGTTACAATAATAATAATAATAATAATAATAATAATAATAATAATAATAATAATAATAATAATATATTATTATTATTATTTTTAATAAATACAATAATAATTATCATTAAATAAATAAATAAAATAATAAATATTGATATTAGTATTATTATTAATAAATACACTAATAAATAATCATTATTAAATAAATAAAAAAAATAATGATGATTATTATTAAAAAAAATAATAAATACAAAAATAATAATCTGTTTGCATTGTTCCATGTGTGAATGTGTTCCTACTATTAAGAATAAATGATTTGCATTTTCGTTGAAAGGAACCTTTTGATTCAGAGGGAAATTCAGCTTCTCAGAAAAATTGCCGCCTATCAATAAGATGAATAACTTGCCCGTTTGCCTCCCTGTGTGTCAGGCCTGCAGGCTAACCTTGGCTCTGTGTCCCAGGTGTACAGGAAGGCGGTGGGTCAGATGAGCCAGGGCCTGATCCGGAGGCTGACGGTGCTCAGCCAGTACGAGGAGGCGCTGGTGAAGATCAATGCCACGGCGGCCGAGCGGCTGGCGGCTCTGAAGGCGAAGCCGCAGGCGGCGATCCAGAGAGACCTGCTGTCCATCTGCAACGACCCGTTCACCGTCGCCCAGCAGCTCACACACATCGAGCTGGTAAGAGGAGCCTTCCCTCATCAGGCGGGGATGTCGGTCCGCCGAGCCGAGCCCGTTTTCTGCCTCACAGCTCACTGAGTCATGTCAAACATGCGTTTTTACTGATCACATGTGTGATGGATTAGAAATCAGGACTGAACGTTGCAGCCGCTTCACACCGGGGCAGGGGGAGAAATGAAAATACAGGTCTGTCTCAGAAAATTAGAATATTGTGATAAAGTTCTTTATTTCCTGTAATGCAATTAAAAAACATG
>JBBBVT010000012.1:1373043-1387315 GCA_037177035.1 Craterocephalus eyresii | reverse complement strand
TGTATGTATGTATCTATGTTTGAATTTATGAATACATGTATGTATGTATGTATGTATGTATGTATGTATGTATGTATATATGTATGAGTATACCAATGTATGTTTTTATGAATATAAATATGTATGTACGTATGAATGTATGAATATACACATGAATGTCTGTATTTATGTATTCGTAATCTCGATGTGCTGAATACTGAGAACTTTCAGCCACATCAGAGTGTCACTAAGAAGCTTTTTATCATCACAGAAACATCAGAATAAAAAGTTTAGCCTCACAGAAAGACCAGGAGAAACTCATCCATGCATTCATCTCGAGTAGACTGGATTACTGTAACAGTCTTCTAACAGGACTTCCTACAAAGAGCATTAAACATCTTCAGCTCATTCAGATGCTGCTGCTAGAGCTTTAACCAGGACTAGAGATCTGAACACATCACACCAATTTTAAGTCTTTACACTGGCTTCCAGTCAATCAGAGAATAGATTTTAAGGCTCTTCTGATTGTTTATAAATCCCAGAACAATTTAGGTTAAGAATACATCTGTGATATGTTCAGAGAATATAAACCTGCTAGAGCTCTTAGATCCAAAGACTCAGGTCAGCTCGTCCAGACAAGGGTCAAGACTAAACAGCTGCCATGCTGCGAAAAAGTGGAACAAACTGCCCGTAGAGATTAAACTTTCACCAAATGTAGAAACTTTTAAATCCAGGTTAAAAACGTTCCTTTTCTCATGTATCTATGAATGAAATCTGCAGGGTATTTTTTAACTTCTCTTGCTTTTCTCTTGTAATTCTTCTTGAATGATTTTGTGTTCATATTCAAACATACATACCTAACTATATTCATGCATACATACATAAATACATTAATAAATATATGCATACATACGTTCATTCACACACATACATTCATTCATACATATATATTCATTTGTACGTAAATACATACATAAATTCATGTACATACATGATACATATAAAAAAATACGTATGTACATTCATTCACACAAATGAATGCATATATAGTAATATGTACAAAAATGCATGTGTATATTAATACAGACATATAGATACACTGTATGTATGAATGAATAGTCACATGTATGTATGTTATACATAAAATATGTATGTATGTATGTATGTATGCATATACATATGTATATATGAATGTCTGTATGTACTTATGCATATATATTTATGTATATACCAATGTATATATGTTTGAATGTAAATAGGTATGCATGTATGAATAAACACGTATTTTTGAATGTTTTTATGAATGAATATACACATGTTTTTTTATGTATTTATGCATGAATAGAAATATGTATTTTGAATATGTATGAATATATGAATGTATGTGTATGTATGAATATACACCTGTATGTATATAACTATGTATGTATGTATGTATTTATGAAAGTATGTACGAATATACACATTTATGTATAGACATATGTATGTATGTATATACATATGCATGTACGGATGGATGTACATATTTATGTTTGAATATACGTAGGTGTTTACATGAATAAATGTATTTGTGCACGAATATACAAATTTATGCATGTATGTATATATGAATATACTTATGTATGTATGTCTGTATGTATACATGTATGTACAAATTTACACATGTATGCATGTATGAATATGTGTGTATGTATTAATAAACATGCATGCATGTATGTAAGAATGAACTTATGTACGTGTATGTATGTATGTATGTATGTCAGAGAATAAACAGAGTTTATAATGTTTTTAAAGCAACTTGTTTAGGCTGATTAAGGTCACATTTAGGAAAAATACTTGGAAGACACAGGTTGGAAACAAAGGTCTCTTTTTTTCCATTTGCCTGTTCAGAAGGTAAATCTTACATTTGGGAAGTCCTTCATGTGGACACTTGGCTCCACCTGGTGTACACATCAAGTAAGTGCAACTTCCAATTATACTTTCCAATTACTTTTATATTACACACCATAATCAGATGTAATACGGTGAGATGATCAGATATTTATTAATTAATATTGCATAAATGATGCAACTTAAAACTACAGACACAGCATCATATCAAGCTCAGTGCCCTATTGATATAGTAAGGTTGGGGGATGGTCCTACTTACATAAAGCAAAATGATCTCCAGCACTGTCGATACAGAATCGCAAAACATGGCTGTACCTGGTGACATTTTTCATCATAAAAACAAACAGATGGTTCACAAACAGAGATTTGGTTATTATATTAAAATTTAATTTAGGAGTATCTTGAGCTCCTCTCATGACAAAGTCAAATAAAGACAGGTTATCTTGGTGTTTAAAGTGTTATGCATATATAATGAGTTCATTCTGACATTTCCTGTTTTTGGGTTTTTTTTTTTCTTGCAGACAGTATGAACCCAATATATTTCATATTTTGTCTACTTAGCTTAACTTTTCAGACATCCAACATAAGAATTGTGGAAGTTTCTCACCATTTCTTAAGGTAACTATTCATATACACAACCCTTCTGTTGTCCTGTTCTACCTTCAAACATGAGCTAAGGCTTGCAACAGTACAACAATTTTGCACTTCCCATTTAGAATGTCTCCAATATTCTTTTACGAAAGATGAACCATGGGTGACAACGGGCGGGGTGCCTCATCACGTGGACCTAGGGGCATTGGCGGGCTACCCAGGGGGGTGGTTGGTGGCCCTGGGTGGCGGTTACTGTTTTGATGTTTTGGGGTGATGGGTGGGGCAGGTTGTGGTCATGGGTGCCTGGGGTTGTCCCCCACGGGGCATGAGAAATGAGGGTCTGGAAGATAATGTGTGTGTGTTGATATGGGCGAAGGTGAGAGAGTGGAGCGAGGAAGATGGGGAGGGGTAAGAGTGAATAGGTGAGTCTGGCTGTGAGTGTAAGGGGAGACACGGGTGTAAAAGGAGAAAGATGGAGGTGTATCTTTGGGGTTTTTATACATGAGGAAGAATGCAACACGTAACTCACAGGTGTAAAAAATGTGTTCCCAGATCATCATCCAGCAACTTTTCAGGCTCCTTTCACACTCAGGTTGGGAGTCACTGACCTGGATTATGATTATGCTGGGGTCTAAGTGGTGCAAATGAATCAGCTTTGGCTACCTGCCATTATTGTTCTGGGCTGTCAATAAAATGTGCTGCAGGCTGGCAGCTCATCACAGGAAAAACTGGCAGGGAAAACCAATTAATCATTCCAGGCCGTGAAGTTCTAAGAACAAAAGTCTATGATACGAGCTCATACAGACTAAGAGGGACTCCCTCTTCCTGCTCAAAAAGCTCACTAGTGATTCCTTTAACTTGCTTTATTTATACATGCAACTTGCTTCAGCTGGAGGTCAATAACATTTCATACACAAGCAATCCAAAACCACAACAAAGTATTAGGGCCAAGCAGAGAAAAGCAACAATAAAAGATATTTTGCTTTTTTGTTGTTTTTTTGTGCGTGAAACTTAGCATTGCAAGTTTTTTGGCAAAAATGTTTTTGGGATAATAAATGTTTGTTTGTTTTTTACCAGAAAAATTGTCAAAATTGAAATAGCAAAAATCACAAGTATAATCAAATTGTATTGTAAAAGAATCGGTTCAGGAGGAAATCCTACAGTCTTAGCCCTAATGGCTCGCTTGAATAAAGTAGGATGAACAATTTGAATTCCTTAGGATGACCTCTACACCTGACTTTACCTCCCTTTGAATCACCAAAATTATGCCTATGCACAAGCATCAAAAGATGATGTATTATGAACAGTTGCTTGAAAAATACAAAATGAATATCAAGGCTACCTGGAGTGTATTGAAGTGATCAAAAATCGTAATGATAGATGCTTGCCAACAAACATTGTAAAAGGTGACAATTCAGTGATTGCGGATATTGAAAGCATGGTTTAAGAGTTCAACAATTACATTGTTAATGTAGGTCCTAATTTAGCAAAGGAGATGGAATAAATGAAACCTTGAATTAACTTTCAGTAGTTATAATACAATGTTTCTTGGGGGAGTATGTGAAAGTGACATTTTAGAAAAAGTAAAATAATTTAATAGTAAAACATCTACTGATTGTTATGATTTTAATATGCCACTTATATTTTTGTGTGCCCTTGATCCATTAACATTTGTAACAGATCTTTTCAAAAGGGTATCTTTCCTGTTAGAACTTCTCAAGTACAGATGTGTGTCGGTTTTGGGTGAAAAATTGTAGAACGGACTAAACGAGGAAATTAAGATGTGTAATTCTATGTCAGTTTTCAAGAAGACTTTAAATTCTGAAATTATCAAAGTTTACAATCAATTTGATTTAATTTGATTTTTTTTTGTGTAAGCTATCATGTTAGACCTATCATGTGTTTTGCAATCAGTAATTATTTCTAATATGGTACAGGACAGGTAAAAATAAGCCCTGGGGCTTCAGCCTATTCTTCTTCGGTTGCTTTTTGATTAATTTTTTTGTGAAAATATGATTTTAGGTACTTGTTTTTTTTTGTTTTAAAACTGAAATTTGAAGTTTTCAGTCATTCATTCATTCATTTTACCTGACAAGGTGTCCGTTACAAGAAATGTGCGGACTTCTTGGAGACGTGGAGGCGTGAACCATCTGATGCAAATCTGCTTGTACCATGGTCACTTACGAAGTAAATAAATATAAAATTATTATTAATAATAATAATTAATGTCTTTTGCTGTTAAAATCGTAAGTGCTCAAGAAGCAGCTGCGCACGGAGGTGCTGACGCATGCCCCTTATTTCTAGTAGATTAGATTATTGTAATTCCCTGCTCTCCGGTATTTCTAAGAAGAGTACCTGCAGCTTGCAGTTACTCCAGAACTCTGCAGCTCCAGTTCTGATTTTATATTCACATACATACACATATTTTATATATATTTATTATGTATAAATAAAGTATTAATGATTAATGTTTATTATTGTTTTAATTTATATGGCAGTATGCCCCCCATTAAAATATCCTAGACCCGCCCCTGCATCTCCTTACTTGAACGTATGAAAACGGCAAAGATAACTCTGTATGATGGACATGAATTCGTGTTTTTCACCAGCAAACAGATGTGAACTGAAAACTTAAGTAAATAAATAAATAAAGAAACGATTGCACTGCTGACGTCACTCAAGTCTGACCTGCCGCTTCCACCCGGCGCCCGCGGCACTGCGCGCTCTCCACATCCGCGGTGAGGACGCAGACGGAGGGGAGGATGCGACCGGAGCGTCTCTCTGCGGATGCTCCGGACTGCGAAGGCATTGTTTCTGCGGCGGAATTGCTCTTCCTGCTCATCAAAAGGCTCCCACACGGTGATCAGGTAAGAACCGGCGGCTGCTCTCCAGCAGAGGGATGACGAGGCAGAGGAAGTGGCAGGTGCACGCTCCTCTTTCACGTTTCAAGAAGTAAAGTAGAAGGCTCGTATTTCTAACATTTTTTAAAAAAATGTTAGAAATATGCAGCTCTCCTAAAACGAAGCCTCCTCGTGCTTGTTTCACCCGGCGGGTCTGAAATGTGGCGCGCGCAGTTTGCAGATAGAGCATCAAAACAACAGCTAACAAAGTGTCGGTGGCAGTTTGTAAACGATGTCTGTAATTCAGTGGGAATAAAGTTGTGTAGAGTCACAGCAGGAATGTGATGAATGAAGTCTGCTGTATGAGAGCGTGGGCGACAACCACAACAAAACCTGGATTGTTCTCACACATTTTCCCCATGTGCACTCTAATGTGGAAAGACATGCTTCCTACTGTAAGTCCAAAGTCCATAAGCTGTGATTTCTGCTTCGTGAGGCTGCCTGCCAGCAGGCCGGAGCGACTACTCCGGTAACATTATTCTCCCGCCTGCTGAATAATAAATGGAGACGACCTGCTCATTGACTGCTATAACACTGGATTTTCTATCTGTCTCCTCTCTTTCCTCACAGCATCAGCTCTTTTGTCTGGGATCCAACCTCCAACCTGCTCCGCCGGCTACTGATGACCTTTGATAAACGCCATGGCGGTTTCTTCTCCATCGCTTCACTTCTAACCTCCTGACTCGGCTGTGAAATGGGGAACGGCTCGGTGAAGTCAAAGCGGTACAAACACGCCGACGGCTCTGCTTCTGCTTCCAACGGCCCGGCCTGCAAAGATCACCGCGGCGACCTGAAGAACCTGTCTCTGGACTCTCTGAGAGCCCGGGTGGAGGAGCTGGAGCGAGAAGGGAAGAGGAAGGACGAGGAGCTCTGCGCCAAGGAGCAGCAGATCCAAGGTCTGCAGGAGCAGCTGAGCAAGCAGATGCTGGTTCTGTCTGAGCTGCAGAGTAAAAGCCTGCAGCTCAGCCGGCTGCAGGACGCCCCGAGGAGCGCAGCCCCCGCCGCCGCTCCGGCTTCACGGCCACCGTCCGTCAAAGCCGCCGGCAAGAGCAGCCCCAACCTCAGCGTTCGCATCAAGGAGAGCATGAACAGGAGGAAAGGCGCCAAGGCCGGAGTGTCAGCCGAGCCCACGTCCCGGACGTACGACTCCAGCAGCCTGCCCAAGTTCTCCTTTGAGAAGGCTCGGGTACCAAAGGATGCAAGGTGAGCAAGGTTCAGGATGACATCAGGCTCTGCCGGCGGAGATGCTGGCAGGGTAATCATCTCCTCAGAGGGTATAAACCGGCATACATTTCTCCTCAACAACACTCCACCCTTCCCCTCGTGTGGAATTAAATTTTTTCTGTTGCTTCATTGATTTATGTCCCCCGTCTGCGTTCCAGCAAGCAGAGGGTGATCAGATTAGGGAGTTGTGAGTGTTTCCTCATGGGGGCGTTGAAGAAAAGAAGCAAAAAGAGGCGAGACCACGAAGATACTCTGAGTTTGACAAAATGTAGACGAGCGAGTTAAAACGGTGACAAATAATGACTTTATTCACATCGCGCCTTTCATTCATGTCTGCAACCCAAAGTGCAGAGCCCACTCCACTGAACAAAATGTTATGGGTCAACAGTATAACACTGAGTTCAGATAGTGAGGAAGCACTATCAGTGAGGAAAAACTGGAGATGATGAGACATTATGAGACATTATGAAATGGATTAAATCATGGAATTCCATGAATTACCACTTAAAATACTTTAAACAAAAAAATGAAATCACTTAAAATAATAATAAATCAGAAAAAGTTATGCTTTTAACCTGTTCTTAAAATCCTGAATGCTTCTTACAGTCCTCACGTCTGCTGGAAGATTCATTATTAACTAATTATTAAAGAATTTAGATGAAATTGTCTTAGTTTGAATGAATGTAATATGGAACAGACAGAACACAGGCCACCAACAACTCTGAAATCAGCTCTGTACCGACTCCCTCCATCCCTTTTCAATACACACACACACATGGAAAAACATGAACAACTCCCTTAACTTCCTGCCAATCAGTGCAAAGTCTGACATGTTCAATTTTCATCTGTAAATGTCAGTGCTACAGTAGCACTCTAAACATAATTACATGTAACCTGTCACTCAGTCCAACAGCGTCCACTCACTGTGGAACAGATTTAACCCTTTGTCTTCCTGCTCTGTTATTTAGTAAAGCAAATCTTTCAGTGATTATCATGAATCTTCATAAAGAATTTATTAAATAAACCTGCCTGAATCATCTTTACCAGTTTGTTTGGATATGTAACACCAAAAGCTTGTTTTCCAATCGCTGTTTCAGATTTAGACCATTTCACTGTCATTACTTTATCATTAACTTTAATTTTAATTATTTGCTAAAAAGCATTTTTGTATTTTTTTTGTTCAAAAGAAAAGAGAAAATGCAAAGAAATATTTTGTTTTGTACAGAGCAACTTTACGTGTGATCACTTATTTATGATCATGTGCGGTCATGTGTGCAAGCCTAAGAAACATGCAAAAATATGGCAATAATAATAATGACAACACATTTCTTTCAGCACTTTTCAAGACACTGAAAGATGCTTTAAAGCAAAGAAACAAGAATAAAACAGAGAAAGAAAACAGAAATAAAGATGTAATTACATTTGAAACAGCAACAAAATCATGCGATTGGAGTATTTCTATGTGAAGCACATGTTGAGAACATATAACCCCGTGTGACTACATAAAAAAATATTAACCCCATTAAGCCATAATGTGATTCATATGTGACCACTAGAAAAAAAGACTCCAAAAATAATTTAAAAATTAATTAAACAAGGTATTTTTGCTTGAAATAAGCAAAAAATCAATCAGGCAACTGAATAATGGAAGATTTTCTTGATAAGATTTCTTGGAGTGAGACAAGAAATTCAAGCCTCACAATCTTCAAATAAGCTGTAAAAGCTTGTTCTTCACTATATTTTATGAGTATTGTGTAGTTTTGAGTGTCATTATGAGTTTGTGATGCTCAAAAGTCGTATTTCCCCCATTTGTCTTAAGACAAGTTCCTGTATCTCATTGACATGTTACTCTGTATGTGTTTATATCGTATATTAAGCATGATAAGATAAAGGGTCACATGTGAGTAGGAAGGACAACATTTAGTAGCATTTAGTCACGATGATGAAGTTCAACCTGAGCATCAGGAGGAGGAAGAAAGGAGATTTCTGGTTGTTTCTGCTTATATTTATCTCCAGGGATGTCAGAGGTCGGGGAGACTGGGCAGACTGGTTGTAAATGATGGAAAGGCAACAGGAAGTTCTGACAGACTCTGAGACCGGGTTGTATCACTTCTGACCTAAAACAAAAAGTTTCTGTTTATAAAGAGCATCAAACCCAGCAGAGGTTGCCATGCCGCCCCAGATTGGTCAGAACCGGCTTCATCACACTAAAACCTCATACCTGAAGTCACCCTATCCACCGTTCGGTGTTGCTCTTTCCACAGAAGCATTTTGGTGCAGACCAGCTTACATGGATTAGAGGTGTGTATACAGATGCCTGGATTATGGAGAAAAACAACAAGCAGAGATGAGAAATAATCGATCCGACTAAAATTGTAGCTGGATAAAGTGTAGAAACTTGGAGACGTCTCAGCCAGGCTCAACTAAAGATTGTAAAGATGTTTTCAGGTCCAGAATCGCTGCATAAGTACAACATCTGGACAAAAATGTAAAGAAATAAATTATCTTAAAAAGTGTTTGACAGACATGATTAACAAAAAAACCCTCCCAAATATATTTTCTAAATGTAGGTTATATATTTTTCATAATTATCTGCCAACCCTGTAAAATGCACATAACGCAGCCTGTCTAAAACACGTAATCCTTGTGTCGCGCTCGTAACAAACCCCGGCATCACGAGGCTGTTTGAGTGCAGCAAGTCGTGTTTGGTTTGCCCAACATGAAAGCTCGCTCACTTCAAGTGTTCTTCGGGCTGCTGAACGACAGCATGCAAATGCAACCCTCATGTTTAAAACATACGTAGCCAGTAATCCAAATGTGGATTATGCAACCAAAACGAATGTAAATGAGGCGATCTGGGACCCTCATGCAGACTGGCTCTTAAACATAACACTTCTCCTCTGAGAGGCGGTCACACGTTGTAATAATGACAGACAGGGCGTTTAAAAATAACGAGTTTCATCTCGTCTGTCCTGCTTTTACGAAGCCCTGAGGTGATGGTTTGTTCCATGTAGCCCACCCACCACATGCATCACACCTCCCTGAGCCGTAACTCAGCGTCGTCTTCTGTAGCTACAATGTGGCTCTTAACCTTTCGGGTTTACAGCTCCCCAAAGGAAGTGATGTCTTCTTCTAGCAGCCCTTCGCTGCAGCTGTTCCAGCGCACATCCGTGAACTCTGACGGCTCATGATGACTCCATATTTTTACGGGTTCGCTTGATTCACGGTCAGAAGGCAGCCCGGAGGCCGCACACAGGCACTGGACAGGAGGCAAAATATTTATCATGCAGGCCAAAAAACGTGGTGAGTAATGAGGATGTGGGAGTACTGGTGGCTCAGTTCCACTCCAGGGCAGTCAGAGATGATTTAAAGTAGGATACAGCTGATGAAGTTGCAGTTTGCCTGCGTTTACCAGAGAGTGGATGTTTAATTTTCATATTCATTTATTTAAGTATTCTTTAGGGAAGAATTTATTTGCTTTATTTGCAAAAATAAAGTATTGCTTTCATGAATTATACGTATTTTATCTTAGTCTGATCACAGTCGTATCCAAATGAAAGCGTTCTCGTAGCGTAGAATGAGTTTTTTATAACACAAAGGTGGTGGCGCACCCTGCTGGAAGCCGCCATGCTGCATCTTTACGGGACAAACTTAAAGACGCCCTACGTCTTTAAGCAGTGAATCCCCGCGTGTTGTGTGGGGAGGAGAAACAAGCAACCGACGATGGACCGTTCAGCTCGCTGTTTTCCAATGAAATAGAGGCGCATCCAGACTCTTTACCACAGGAAAGGTACATGGAGGGCATGCTTGTAACTTATCAGCATCAATAAGTAAACTGAGTTATGTATTGTTCGGTGATTAGTGCAGCACTAGATGGCAGTAGTTTTTACACACTGGGGCTTTAAAGCATCAATACAAAAGCATCCGACTCGTTTTGATGGTGCATTGAAATTATTTACATTCCTGGAGCTGATGTTGCCCTGAGGCACTTCACAGCTTTGTGTTCCAGCTTACAGCATCACGGGACATCTACATTTTACTTTACGGCACTGCTAGCAACACACTGGCTGACGCACAAGAAGTCATTTAAGGAAGCGAGGAAAAGGAAGAGAGAAAGTTACAGAGCAAGAGATAAGAGTGATCGTTAGACTGACTCGTCAGAGGGCGGCTGCATGAGAACATCAGAAGGTTCAGTAATTCTGCTTTAAGGACATCACTGTTAGATTCTGTTCAGGTTTCTTTTCTCCTCCACATCCCTTGAAAAACATGGAACCAAAGCAGTCAGAAAGTCTGAGGAACTTTTGCTCAAGACCCGGTAAAGTCTATAAGAAGTTCTGGTTACTTTGAAGGAAAATGTAGAGAAATTAAGTTCTACATATTTCATGGGGTCCAGAATTACAGTATTTTAGGCCTACAATGCTGTCAGTGTTTTTGAATAGCTTTTCCAGAAATAAGAAACATCCATTAAGAATATCTACAAATATGGGCCACGTACCAAAATATAGTGTTGTATCATGTTAAAACACATCCTAAAAACTGTTTATTTTCATCCTATAGTACTGTGTGGATATTTGAGGCTGTTTCTGAGACCTTTTACATGAGTTTATGGTAGAAACTGTTTTACACAATTCTGCCCCCTGGTGGATACATTAATAATACAATAGTGTGTTTTGACGAGTTACATGGTAATAAACCGGAAATATATAGAAATCATTTGTTTATTTTTTATTTTTTAAACGTTCAAAAGGCCCAATTAAGACCTACATTACTGAACATTTACTGAAATACAACAATCAATACGTCTCCAAGATAAAACTTTTAGAGTTGGCACAGCTCCTTATTAATTACTCTGATTATTTTTGCTTGAGCTTTGGCATGATGGAAAAAAAATATTGTTTTTTGCCCATCTTTCACCTCTTGCCGTCTGAAAGACCAAAAACATCTAACAAACACTTGCACGCCATAACTGAAGTGGTCCCCTGTAATTCCCCAGACTGAGTTTATCCTTCATATCTTTCCTCACACGGCTATGCAGTAAACGTCCACTTTGTAAGCCTTCCTGTGTTGCTGATCTGTGACAGTGTAAAGAAGCTGCTGACAGACGCCCTGAACAAGAACCAGTACCTGAAGAGGCTGGAGCTGCAGCAGATCAAAGACATGGTGGAGTGCATGTACGAGTGCGCCTACCAGCCGGGAGAGTACGTCATCAAGCAGGGAGAGCCTGGAAACCATCTGTTTGTCCTGGCAGGTAGGCTCATTGCGGTTTCTAAATCTTCTTACTCTGAAATTCAATTTGAAGGGGAAAAAATAAATAAAATGTGGAGCTTAACTTTCTCCTTTCCTGTAACAGTCGATTTGATTACGGAAGATCATTCTCGAGGGGCAAACACTGAAGTTAAGCGTTATGAGACACAAAATGCTCGATATTAAACCAATGCAACAAGCAAAGCCCAGAGACAGTTTTTAAAAGAAGTAGATGCACACTGTGGGTCTGAGCAGCGAAGCTGCTGCAAAAACATTTGCTTTGGAATGGCCAGCAGGGGGCGACTCTTGTGGTTGATCACATCTGTATCTTAAAAGGGACTAAATGTAAGTTTTTACTGAAAAATCTCTCTACAATATCCTTTTCATTTCACCCTTTATAATTTAAACATGGCTTAATGAGCCGACTGACACCTCAGCTGTTCAGCGCTGGTGCATCTATAAGCCTGGATCTTATTTTCCTGACCCTACCTCGGGTCGGAAGTTCCCGCGCTGTTTCTGCGGATGTGACGTCTAGTGAAACTGTTATGGGCCGGTAATAATAAGGCAATTTCTGCCACAAAACTCCTTTATTTCACAAATGGTTTGTTATGAATCGCTGGTCTGATCCCTCTGTGAGCTTCATGCGGCTCGGAGTTGCGTTTTTGTGGCGATCCATCTTATTTACATCATTTATTCAACACATCGGGGAAATGAAGGAGTTTTGTGGCAGAAATTGCCTTATTTAGAGGCTGCACGAGCTGGTCCCATTCACTCACATTATATTAGATGTACGCTGATCGCGAGTGGATCTAAATATCTCCTAAAGGAGTTCAAGTTACACCAAAACTGTCTGGGTGAGTAAATGATCGTATTTCATGCTAGAAAATAGCTCCAGGTTGTCATGCAGGAGCGAACTGTGGAGGCTGCAGTGCCGCTAAGAGCCATAGATGGCAGTCGCTGGTTCAAAAACTTAAGATTACACAGAGTCCCTTTAAATCTGGTTGATGGGTCAATTCTGGATTTAAAAATGTTTGCAAAGATTTCAACAGCAGATTATCTTTAGAACTTTACTGAAATTACATTTATCTTATCTAAACTTTGAGTCTAGGTCTGAGTATAACCATTTATTTCCTGTGTCTAATTCCATTCACAACAGCCTGATTTGATTTACTCAGATATTTATGTAACAATTAAATACATTATAAGATGACCAATAAAACACTGAATCTGTTTACATGATCATCAAAAGGACTAATTATCCAGCATGATGTGTGTTAATGCACCTCAGAAACATAATATTCAGAAGATTGTCATCTACATTTACCAGTCCATTATCAGATTTTCTCAACTTTCAGGCCCTGATTTATCAAAGATTTTTGTCTTTAACTTTATAAGCTTTATAAAACTTGTTTCCACAAACAAAAGTTCGAGTGCTTTTTAACAAAAATAAGATTTTGGTATTATGTTAGAGATGCAACACAGAAAACCTTAAAGTTTTGTAAAGAGGATACAATCTTGCTGAGCATTAAAAAAAACAAAACTGTAAAGTTTATTGATTGTTAGTTAATTTGAGTGGATAATCATTTTTTTAAATCTAGCTCTTGTTGTACTAATAAATACGTTTATTGCGAATTAGTCTTATTTAAAGCAGTTCGCTTATAAGAATGTGACCCTGTGTCTGAGAAATTAGCTGTATAAATAAAAGGCTAAAGAGAAAAGAAAAGAGTGGACGTGTGTTTTATATCTGGCATCAGGATGTGACTTTGATGAGGGCTTGTTCGTAAACAGAAACTTGTCCTTGTGAATCAGTCTCACACGAAGCCTGACTCCCAACTTTCCATCCAACACTTTATATCTCCAAATTATGCGGCTTGCATTTGACGACATGAGTGACAATAAAATTGCTCCGTGTTTAAGATTAATAGGAAAAATCTGAAATTTCCGGACAAACCGCAGTCGCTGGCTGCGTGCAGCATTTTGAAATGGGAGCTTATGGTTTTTGTTTGCTCTTTGCACTTGCTGGCCACCGTACAGCTTCTCTGACCGGGAGCCAATCAAATCCAATCAAAACAGCAGCGCTGCAAAAATAAAGCTTTTGATTGGTTCCACTGCTCCACTCAGATTCATGCCATCTAAACTCTGAAGAGCCTTTTGAAACCTTGACTGGCCGACAATGAAAGAATGTAGATGGTTGTTTTTGGTGCATGAAGGGTTTTCTTTGCAGTTACAAACTGAATAGATTCCTCTGGGTTAGCAGCACTCGGCAGTTCAACATGAACAATAATTCATTTATACATTCATGCAGACACGATTAAAGTACATGGAGTTGAAAATGTTAGTTTTCATTTACTTATTTACTTGTAAATCTGTATGGAGAGAAATTTGTTTCTTTATTATTCAATCAAATAGAATAGATTTGAAACCAAAAATAAATTTTGAGAGCA
>JBBBVT010000012.1:1355587-1372738 GCA_037177035.1 Craterocephalus eyresii | reverse complement strand
TTTGCTCTCAAAATTTATTTTTGGTTTCAAATCTATTCTATTTGATTGAAAAATAAAGAAACAAATTTCTCTCCATAAATCTGAAGCTGTTTATGTTTTTGTTCATATTCTGGGTGGTTCCCAAACTTCTGTTATACAGAAAATAAACTTTAATATGCTACTTTATCAAATTAACCTATAAATGAGCAGATTTAAACAAGTGGTATAAAGGTGGTTAAAGCTGCTCTAAATTTATCATGGATTTTGCTATGATTATTTCTCTTTTGCATTGTTACCAAATCTGCTCATGAGTAATGATTATCCACAAATGAAGTCCTCAGACACCCAGACTCCCAGGAGATGAAGATTATAATCTCAATAATGAGGTCGTCAGTCATAATTTGTTCTGGAAATTTAATTTCATTTGGTTTTCGGACTGTTTATGGACGAATGGCTCAGAAATACAGCGTCACATGTTGGGTTTAGAAATACAGCTGCCTTTGATTTTTACTGGAAACGTCCCAGAATCAATGAATAAGCAGAAGCTTAAACTTACACATTGATTTTTCCTGGTCTGAGATTCAGAATACAGGCCCAGACTTGCCCCTCCCCCGTTGTCCGCGGTTAAAAACCCAGCTTTGGGGGCAGGTATAGCATGAAAACTACAAGAAAATTCTCATCTGAAGTACCAGATGACCTACTTTTAGCAGCTTCTGGTTGTCAGATGTGTACAGAAATGACTGAAAAGCAGAAGATGATCTAATCAGAGGATCCTCCCCATCACTACAAGTCTGAATGAATCAAATGACATTTAGATTTCATTGTTCGCTGCCTGATTTTTTTTTTTGTGACCCTAGTGCATATTAAAGATTGATTGATTGCCCTTGTTTAATATTTGCAGACGGAAAGTTGGATGTGTTTCAAAAGAACAAACTGCTCACGTCGATACCAGCGTGGACCGCGTTTGGGGAATTAGCCATTCTCTACAACTGCACCCGGACGGCGTCGGTGCGAGGTAAAGATTTTCACATCTTCGCAATAAACAGCTGAAAGATCGGATTGATTTTTGGGGGCGGAGGCTATCATCGAACACAGCGAGCCCTCCAGGGACTGAATATGTGGCTACGTGACAGACATGATCAAACATCAGTTAACACAAGTATAAATCAGCGTCCCATTTCTTCCCTTTGTCATTGCCCTCATCCCAGTGAACCCAGACTGGAGGTCAGATGAATAATAGTCTGTGTCCCAGTTCAGATCTTAACCATGGTTCAGACACAATGAATGGAACAGGGTGGCTGTAGGCTACATTATCTCCGTTTGATGGACCTTTGCAGGGAAGTACAGGAAAAGATGAATATACACATGTTGCTATTATCTGTGTTTTGATTATTTTTGATTTGTTCAAGCAATATTATTATTTATTCTTTTGGATGTTTTTTTTTTATAAAGAAATGTTTTCTCTTCTCTTGATGCATATTTTTTCTATCCATTTCTCTTTTTTTCATTGTTTGAAATAAATGTGTTTGTATTCACATTCATATTTTTTGGTTGTGGGATGTGGAAGTAAACAAACATGCAGTTCCCCCCTCATCCACTAGGGACTGGCTGAGCCAATCCATAAAGACTCCCATGTTAAAAAGAGCAACTTTACAGCAGAATTAGGCATGTTTACAGCCTGGTTCAAAAAACATTTAAGCTTTAAAAAGTCAGTTTTACCTTAATAAAATTACATGATGTTATTTAATTGGGAATGAACCCTCACCAGTCGACGATGTCATACATGATATAATTCTTTACTCCAGTATCCCCAAAACCCTAAATAACATTTCCATAGCGTCTACATGTTTATTGCAGTTCACTGGGCCTTTTCAGTAGATGTTTGTGAAATAAATTTTCCATTTTATTTTTTCCTCTCTCTTTATGATTCTATAATTTTTATGTCATTCATGTGACACCAATGCATCATTGATATTATGAAAGCCCAGGTTGTCCTGAAAAGAAAGACGTGATACTTAAATGGCATCATAAGATGATTGTTTTATCAGCATTTATACACAAGATGTACCAGACGAGAAAAACCTCAAAAATGCCCCCTAGACGCCAAAGGATTACTAATTCCCAATTAAATCAAAGCTGCTTTCAGACTTGCATTGCTTATTTTTGGCGGTAAAGTCCATCCGTCCTTTTACAAGAGTTTTCTTTCATCTGTTGGAGTCAAAGCGAGTGTGTTCAGGTGAAATTGAAGAAGTATGCTTGAGACTAGCAGCTGCTTCACAGCTACAATTCACATCCAGTGAAAATGCTTCTTATTCTGTTTTTTTTTCTGTTTACGTCCTGTTCTTCCCACCCCCCAGATCTAAAGCAGATATAAGAAGAAATTTTTTCCATGAAAACCTTGTTTTTAAACTATGTGAAGGAAAATGTTGTAAATCTGAATTTGTTAACTGGGAATAATTAATCCTCAGTTTAAAAAAAAAAAAAATCACGTAACCGTAGCCTTGGATCCAAAAGGTTGGTGGTAATTTTGTCTTTTTGATTAATTTTTTGTTTGGCAAAGCAACGCTGTAGCTAATTTATCGATGTAAGAATCAATCTCATGGCCAAGCTCCTTCATTTCCTCCACATCCTGGCAGATTTTTGTAAAACAGTGTCCTTGATTGCATCCCATCAGCCCAATTCTAATAACTTGTTTGTCCATTTGAAGCCAATGAGACGGTTTTTATTCCTGTTGCCAAACCCTGGCTCAGAAAAATGAAACTTACTTTTGTGTGTTTCGAAAAAAAGATTTTTAACTGGTCGATGTGATTTATTTGTAGTTATAGTTTCCAACATTTGTGGTACTCGTTATAAATCCTTCAGGATTTATGAAAATAATCCAATTCTATTCGTCTTCATCTGAGTCTCAGTGACTCTTTAAAGAAGTGATGATGAGACCGGGACATTCCTGATGATGAAGAGTTAAATCCTGATTGGTTTGTACTTCCTGTTTGGAAAAAATGGCCCCTGTAATGTTTGAGTGCTCCTTGTCTGGATTTGTATATTTAACCAAGTAAACTGACTGGTGGTCTTTGGGGGAGGTGCAGCCAGTTGACCGTAACATTCAGGGTGAAGTTGAAGGAACTGGACTTCCGTCAAGCATGAGGAACTAAGTGATCACCACCACAAAGGTTTAAGCCAGGAGTCTGAAACAAGCAGTTTTTTCTCTAAGTCAGCTACACTTAACTCATTTAAATCTTTAAACTTATCAGTTTTTAATACAACTACAATTTTACTTCTTTTTTTAGGTTTGAAACTAAAGGAAAACAACATTTTGGAACCAAAATGATAGATATAATATAGATATTTGTTGAAAATTATGTTTAAAAAGTAAAAATGCACATATTTGATCAAATATGAGAACTTTAATGAGACTTTGTTTCATTATGTTGTGTAAAGTCAGTGCAATTATTCCATGAAAAAAGCTGAAAAACTTCCTAAACCTGCATTTGTTATAGCAATATTTTAAAACATTAACCCTTTCATGCATAGCGTCCACTACAGTGGACACCTATTTGACTGACAGCTGTTTTCTAGTATATTCATGGAGGGATATGGAAAATTTGTAATTTTGCCACTTCAGGGGACATCAGTAAGTCATGCAATACACTGTCACTTACTCTAGAATGAATATTTCTATATGTACATTCATACATTGTAATAACCAAAATTTCTCTCGTGATAAACAGGAAAATAAAAATGATACAGCCATATATTTATAGAATATCCATACAATAGAAATATGAAAAGCTTATCTAATTAATAATTTTAAAAAATACTATCAAAATACATAAAAAAATAAAAAAGTAAATTATGATCAAGAAATAAAAAAAACACCACTGTATGTGTCTCTGCAAGTAAATTACTGTATGCAAAAAACATAATTCATGCATGAAAGGGTTAATTGGTTCTTCATCATTTTTAGGCAATGTTTTTAAAAACAGAACACAAAAAGTAATGATAAAGGACTCATTAAATCAGGAAACGTTTATCATCTGACATCGAGCACGATTAAAACTGCCTGTGTTGCACAGATTAGCTGCAGCAGTACTGATGCATGTCATGTTGCTTCCACAGCCGGAAACAGAGTCAGGACCTGGGCTTTGGACCGGGAAGTGTTCCAGAACATCATGAGGAGGACAGCCGAGACACGACACGAACAGTACCGCAACTTCCTCCGCAGGTCAGAACCCAGTCTCCGTCTCATCTGGTCCCTCTTTAAAAGTAAAAGTACAGAAGTTTGAGTGAAAGTTGTTTTACTGGGACGCACCCAGTCGGTTGGTGATGGTATGAGGGTGCATCAGTGCTCGCACTGGCCACTTTATTAGGTTCAATTGGTTGGAAACACAAATATCTTATTGACCAATCACATTGCAGTAACTCAGTGCATCTGGTCACGTAGACATGGTGAGGTTCAAACTGAGAACCAGAAAGATGAAGAAATGGGTTTAAGAGACTGTGAATGTGGTCTGAGTCTCCTTTAAGCTGCAACATTCACAGATTTACAGCAGGATTTACCATTTCCAGCGTTCCCAGCATGGATGCAGCCTGTCTTCTGGTAAAAGTTCAGGCTGCTGCTGGTCTAAAGGTGTGCAGACATTTTCATGGCACACTTTGGGCCCTTAGTATCTGTGTGGCATGGTTTATATGTTTATAAAATCTTCGCATTCCATTCATCTCCGAGGTCGTATCAGGGCGTTAGTAGCCATGTAGAAAGGCTGAAGTCAGAGTTCCAAGTCAGATCTGACTTCATGGGGAGTTCTGTTGTATTTTTCGACTAGGAACTTGGAAAATACGATGTCCGAGTACAAATTTGAAGGCACCAGTATTCCACAGTTCTTCTTCTTGATGATTTTTGGTGGTTGGCAAAAGCAAATAGATGCATCACTGGCATCAGGTGGTCCGGAGTTGGACCAAGAGTTGTCAGGACATTAGTTCCTCTGCTACCTTTACTTTCATTAGATTCATCATCATTAGATTCTAATCATGGTGGAACCGGAGATTCTCATCATGGACGTGATGCTATCATGTCAACATGGAGCAGAACCTCTGAGGAAAGTTTCCATCACCTTGGTTGGATCATCACTCCATGAATTAAAGCAGTTTTGGAGGAAAGCGCGGTCCATCCGGCACTAGCGAGGCGGGCGTGATGCAGTGGCCGCTGGGTGTATGTGAACGCACCGTTGCTGCAGAGATGTAAGGAACTTTTGGAGCTACATGCAACCATCTGGGCGACATCTTTCCCTTGGAGGTTTGTGGTCGTTTCATCAGTGCAACGCCAGGCATGGCATGATTTTCAGCTGCATGCACTAGACCGGCGTGCCTGCGGCCCACGTCTGTCTTCTATTGAAATGTCTGGAGCATCATGAGGGGGAGAATCAGACAACCAGACCACTGCACAGCTGGGAGAATCCGAGGCCTCTGTCCCAGCTGTTTATATTACTCCAGTACAATAAATTTGGTCAGTGAAGACAGAAAACTTTGGACCTCGCTGCTCCTAACTTCTTTGTGGAAATGGTGTTTGTGTTTCTGCAGGACATGATTGAAGAGTTTCAGAGCTGCACTGTGTTCACTTTTAAAAAAATGAAGATATTTGACACGTATTTACTTTGTGATTTGAATTATCATCGAATGTCTGTTTTTTTCTGTCAGTGTTTCTGTTTTGGCGAATCTTCCAGAGGACAAGCTCAGCAAAATAGTGGACTGCCTGGAGGTGGTAAGTTACTCTGTCAAACTATTGATAGCTGTACTACCGGGACTTTTACATCGTATCGCCTCAGTGTTGCACAAACCTGTGGCAGCTCCTGGGAGCCTCGGCTCCGCAGATAGCTGCTGTCAAAATATCATTACCATTTGGCTATACACCATTACCTCATGTCAGCATATTCATTCCAGCTCCAGTTGGCAAGAACTCACAAATTACCTTGTTGATGAACAGAGCCAATATTATTCCTGTCATCGCCCAGTGCTGTATATTGTTACCGTAATTATTTGACTAAGGCCCCAGAAAGTGTTTATTCAGTGGGGGACGAGTGATTTCTTAAAGATGTGCGAGCGACAGGCTTTTGGTGAGAGGCGACCGAGTGTGTGAGAGAATGTGTGTGTTGCTGTGTATGTTGAGACAAGCAGCAGACTGGCGCTAATGGCAGTTTTCCTGCAGAAGCATTGTGTTTCAGCTGCGATGGAGAAAACGGAGCAGAGCCTGTCAGCGTCGGGAAAAAAAACAAAACAAAAACGCCTCTCTCAGCATCTTTTCACCACCAAAACTTCAAGGACGTCGATTGTCCTGCTGACTTTCACCCGGAACAGAGAGAGTCTGATCAGCTGGTAGAAATTACAGAATTTCAATGATTCAATTAAAATTAAAAATCTGAAAGATACTTTCTAATGACTTTCTGTTCATGCAAACCAACACGTCGTCACAGGAAGCTGCAGAGGATCAAACATTGTTTTTAATAAAAAATATCTAGTGGATATATCTTCATCTAGTTGAGAGAAATATTAGTAAATAAGATATGAACTTTGGGGGGAAATAATTACTTTTAGTCAATTTAAGCATTAACAAAATAAACTAGAGATAATTCAGTGTATGAAACCATTACTTTGATAGTTAATTAACAATTGAAATTACAAAATAAAAGTACCTTTTTTTACCTATTTGGTTGATCAGTAATTTAAATGTAGCAAAAAGGTTTTGTTTGATTTCAGAAAGATGTAAAAGAAAAAGTCAATTCAACATCAGGCAGTCTAAAATGTTTGCTTTTTTAGTTTCTCTTATCTTGTTTTGCATTTATTTTTCTTACTATCATTTCATGAAGCATTTCTTCTGATTTATGTGAAATTTATCAACTCAGGTTTCTTCCACGACCTCATGAACTTACAGCAAAATTGAAACTGATCAAGTAAAAGTTCGAGAAGCTAAAACCGCTCTAGTTGATTCAGTCACTCATGCAAACCGAAGTTTAATTTTTTTGTCGCAGCAAATTTGAATATATTTTCTAGTGGAGATAATGTGACATTAAAACCTGGACTTAAAAATATAATTTGTCTCAAAGTGTCAGAGCAACCAGCCAAGTCACACGTTCGCCTGTAATCAGCTCATCTGAATAAAAATCTAAATTAAAAACTTCCCAGTCCACGGTATCGACGTACAAGTGCCGCGTACTCCCCCTGGTGGTGACCCCCGGTATTGACCTGTGTCGCCACGTCGTGCCAGATCAGTTTACGTCAATTTGATGCGATCCAGTGAAGCTCAGTGCTGCATGCAGATAAAAAGTAAACAAAATAACACACCTGCTGCTAAATGTCATACACAATACACCGGCTACTGATGAAACCAAACCAATGAGCGCAAAGGAGGGGGGGTGTTTAGGAACACCTGAAGCATTTTTACTGCTTCTGGTAAACATTTAGCTCATTTCAGGAGTAAACCTTTGACCCGGGTTAAACGCTTAGGCACTACATCACCCAGTTTCTGTAAACTGAACCTCAGCTTGTTTGTCACAGCCTGGTGCTAAACCAGGCTCTCCTGAAGAATAAAAGGGAAAGAAACCATTTTGGTTTCTCAAGGAAAAAGCCACTTGTGTCAAGAGTTGTGAGAGTAAACTCCGGGGAATCTTAACGCCTCTTCACCGTTTAATGGACGACGACCTGGCAGCATGTTGATGGATCAGATATACAAACCTGCGACCGGCAGGACAAAACGGAGGAAGGAGCCTCTGAAACAGAGCTTAGACGATTAATTCAGAACTCATTTTTGTGTTGATTGTTAAGGAGTGTCATTCATTTTTATGATGGTCCTAAAACTGAACTAAACATTCTTATGTAGCAGCTGGAGGGTGTCACAGTGCACGGACGGCCGGCTGCAGTAAAATCAGGTATTTCACTATAGAATTACGTCTCTGAGTTAATGCTAAAGAATATTAAATGCAGCGTTACAATGAATACATCCCCGTCCTGTTTCATTTATCAGGATATTTGTTGAAAGAATTTGCTTCAGCTTGGTTTCAGACATCTGTACCCTGTAATGGCTGGCCTTAAACGGAAATTATCTGCAGTTCATTGCATCTAACATTCCTAACGAGTGTGTAATTGCCAACTTTAGTCGGAAACTGGCTATGTCAACACACCATCTGACCGAAGTCTTCTCATAAAACCATCTGGACATGAAGTATAATGGAGCGTCTGCAGAAATACACCAACATAAGACATGACCATAAGGGGTTAATCCTGATTGGATGGGTTGTTTCTGTCAGATACATACGCTCTCCTCCAGATTTGATTCTTTTAGCATTTTTTAGGCGCTGATTCAGTTTAAATTGTGATTCATAAATATTGTCAATTTTTAAGAAGTAAAAAATTTTTACTGGTTATTTAAAAAAAAAAAATTATTTCAGAAATCACAACACAGCAGCCATGTAATCAGTTTGCTTGCCAATATGCCAGTGACAAGTACTAAATGTAAAGATGATTTGAAAAAAAGTTGATTTAAAAAAAAATAGTAAAAGAAAACAATCATGGTTTTCACGGTGAATTGATTTTTTTTTTCTCCCCCCCACCAGGTGTATCTAATCAGCCAATCACACGGCAGCAAACCAGTGCCATGTAGACATGGTCAAGATCAAATCCAACTTCATTCATAAAGCGGTTTCATGCAAAGAGCATGACAAACACAAAGTGCTTTACATAATAAAAGTGATTTATACACATTAAGATAAAAAGATGATTTGTTGAAGTTCAAAGCCAGTAAAAGAATGGGAGAAAAAGAGGATTAAAGTGGTTTTTCCATTTCAGAAAAAGCTGATCTACTGGCATTTTTACACACAAGCATCTCCGGGGTTTCCATAGGATGGTCTGAAGAAGAGAAAGTAGCTTATATAGCTTTAAAACACAGTTTTTAGGGATTTTTGTGTTTATGCCACAGATTCACTCAGATGTAGAACAAAACGGACCAATCAAACATCTCCATGGCAGACATTAAAACATGTTAATTAAAATTTCATCTTGGATGATATTTAACCTCTCGTTTACCCCCTGGGTCTCATAAGCTGCGTTTCCATTACATTTTTTCGCAAAATAAAAAGCGATATTCTTGAATTCTAAAAAGTTCGAGGGTGATATGCCGGTGTTTCCATTGCATGGTGTGTAGCGCAAAAGCTGCACTTCTCAAAAAATCTCATCTCACGAGACCGCACTCTGAAGATGTATAGTTACAAAAACATTTTTCGCCTGATCTATTAAAGATTTGTGATTGTTAACTGCATGATCAAAAGTATTTTGCTGATTTGGTAAAAGGAGGTGAAAACGATCGCGCCTCCTACCCACCCAAATAGGTGAAAACTGGCTGCAGCGTCTGGATGACAGCGGAAGCAGCATCTGCAGGAATGCAGACGTGCATCAGTCTGATTTTGTGATGATCGGTGGAGTCAGCGTATTTAGTTTTCATTCATAAATATATTAATAACCACAACATGAAAGAGACACCGGGATTCACCGGAGTTTATAGAAATGAAACATCGTATTCTAAATTTTGCTCAATGGCAATTAAATCTGATATTTATTGTGTCTTATATTTAACTGATCGAGTCATCCTTACTAGAAACAAGCTGGTCACACGACGCCCCACGTCACGTTCAGTGAAGTGGAAATGCCAAAAAAGGGTTTCCATTACACTTTTGCGAAAAACTAAAAAATTTGATACGTCTGAAAAACCACCTCCTGAGAGCGTAAAATTTTTTTTGCGATATTTGGGAGTTTTTTCGAAATTGGGGTGTTTCCATTACAGGATTTCTTTTGCGATATTTAGGTTTTGCGCAAATCTAGGGGTACTGGAAGCGCACCTATAGTTGCTGTCCAGATCAGGCATCAGGCCCTAAGTATCGATGCTTAAATCCAATGAATGCTTCACTTCGCCTGGTGCCATTAACAACGCTCTCTGTCCTCCTTCCCCTCAGGAATACTATGACAAAGGAGAGTACATCATCCGGGAGGGGGAGGAGGGCAGCACCTTCTACATCATCGCACAGGGGAAGGTAATGCCGAGCATCGGGGTTCAGCTCATGTAAATATATATAACAAGGGTTCCTCTGCTCTGCTGTTAGGGCGAGAACTTCATCTTTGCTGTTGTTTCATTATTGTTTCAGGTTTTCTAGTTTTGTCTCATGTGTAGAGGGACTGCAATTCTCCTGTTGTCTCTCTGGGTAAATGTTTAATTTTTAGGTTATGAGCTTTCTAATGAGTCCTCCGCAGAAATGTTCCCGGTTTTACACCAAATCTAACTCCAAATTCTAGGAGAGTTAGCTTAACTTGGTCAAATATGAAAAATGTGTTTGATACAAGCTGCTCAGACATGTTAAGCCTGCCACAATAAAAAGCCATTATGAGCGGAGACGGGGCGTAATCCAGCAGAATAAATCCCCGGCTGATTTGGTTAGATAATAACGGCTGACGTCCCATCAGGATGCTGCTTCGGTCGATGCAGTAAGAGCTCAGCTTATTACTCAGGGTCAGGCTCACGTGGACACCTCAGCTTTCTATAAATAACACATTAAAAAGAAAAACAACAACAGATGTGGACCAAAGCAGCTGGTTTACCTTCATTAACATGAAGGAAGTGTAACTTCAGCCAGGTGCACGGCCCCTTAGACAGCTCTGTTATGGCTGCAGCGGGTTTTTACCGAGTAAACAGACCTGCGTGTCATCCTCAAGACAGCCCAAAGAAAAATGCTTCCTGAAAATGGACCCCACAGGTGCCGTATGTCTTTATTTGACAGGGAAACTGCATTTGGACACAGTTACGAAAACACTGCAGCTGATGCCAACAGAGTTTATAGCCGAAGCGAACCGTCCCTGGTGTAGAGTAAAAAGCTTTCTTCCTGAAATAAACCCCTGGGGTACTCCACAACAGGCATCCAACGAAAGACAATAGAGTTGTTTCGATACCAGTATCAGTATCGGAAATGCCTCCGATACTCCCCAAAATTCTGGTATCGGCGAGTACTGGAGTTCAGGTCGCAATTCAATACCACATAATTTATGAAAATAAGTATATTTACTGATTAGCTCTATTAGCTCTGACACAATTCTTCTTTATTGTTCTTAAAACAGTTGCTCTGTGGCGCCGTCTGCAGCCTTCTGTTTTAGACGGTTAGACAAAGAGCTAATAGTGATGATGTTAGGGGTGTGGCAGTATTTCACACTGAATTGAAGACTAAATTTGATAAACAGCTTCAGTTTGTATTCATTCATGTTTTACAAAGAGTTTAACCTGAGCCAGGCCTTATCACAATGCTAATCATGTTGCAGTCATGCAGGTTTAATGACTTTTTTAAAAATAACATAGTGGTATCAGTACTTGGTATCGGCCGATACCAACAGCACAAGTATCGGAATTGGTATCGGGAGGAAAAAAATGGTATCGGAACATCTCTAAAGGCAATTTCCTAAATCAGGCATGTCTGATTCCACTATCTTCCAAATGAACAGATCTTTAACAGGCTGGTGTAGAACTTGATTAGCTGTTGAGATCCATGTGTTGGAGCAGGGAAAGATCTAGAAACCTGCAGGAAAAGTGGCCAGTGAGGAGTGGAATTGGCCATCAGTGGTCTAAATGAAGAAAGAACCTTTTCGAGCCTTGGATAGCAACACAAACAACAAGAATCAGTTTATTATTCAGTCTTTCTGCGAACAAAATCCCGACTGAAAGGCCGATGTTGTGTGTCAGACCCATCATGTATGCTGGAGTTATCAGAGCTGATGCCTCTGAGACTAAAACCAGTTATTCTCCAACGCCTCCAGTTTTGGCCGACATTATGTGGTCTAAACTGTGTGTGGGGGGGCAGTCTGTTAGTCAGATGAGTCGGCAACCCGACACCGGGGAGCAGAGGCAGATGTGGAGGGGCCACTGTCCACAGGGGACTTTCAAAATGCCATTATGAGCTGATGTGAGGCAGCAGCTCCTAAACCCAAAGCAGAGAGGGACACATGTTGTTTGGGAGGAAGGGGGCTAATACAGGAAATAGCTTCCCCATCCCCCCATTGTAGCCCCTGACCAAGGAGGGAACAAACTCCGAGGGCCTGCCACCAGGAAAATCAGGGGAAGTGAGGGTCGCCGGGGTCAAACGGGACACTTAGCTAAAACACACTCAGGCCATTATGGCTGTGATGTCATTGTGGCTTTTTTAGACGTGGACGCTGCCACGAGTGGGATGTTTGACCTCGACTGGTGTGGGCCACTGGTTTTTAAAGCCTCGCAAATTACAGAGAAGTTTCACAACAGCATCCAGGCTGCCGGAGAGTTTTGGCTGAAAGCTGCTGCTCCGGCAGGAACTGATGGAAGGATGGAGCCCCGATAAAACCCGCTTCCTGTTAACGTCAAGTCACACACAGTCCATCCGGTTCAAAGCAACACGATCGAGTGTCAATTTTTAAAGCTTAAAAAAGATTTGGGGTTTTTACAGTGCATGAAAAATGTTCAGGGAAAATGGAAAACAGGTGTAGAAGCTGGAAAGGAGACATGAAAAGTAGTTTGAAGGCAAGGAAACTGTCGTGCAGGTGAAGGTGACCCAAACCAGCGAGGCCAACAAGCCGCCGCAGATCATCAACACGCTGCAGAAGGGGGACTACTTCGGAGAGAAAGCGCTCATAAGGTAAAGAAAAATACTAATAAAACTAAGAAAACAACGCCTGACTGTCATTTCAGGGTATCAGGGTCACAAAAAGTAAAACTGAGAATATTTTTTTATTTCTCAATAGAATAAAGTTTAAATTTTGAGGATAAAAATCAATATTTTGAGAATAAAGTTGAAATATCTGAAATATTAATACAAATTATTAGCTTTACTTCAGGGACAAAATAACTAAATCTTAATAATAAAAAGTTATTTAAATCATGATTATAATAATTTGAATCAAAATATTTTTACTTCATCACTTTTTGTTATATCATGAAGTTTTTTGGGGTTTTTCTTTAAAACAAAGACGTCTTCTGTGTGCATGCTTATATTTGTGCTATACGTGTGTTTTTAAGTGACGACGTCCGGTCGGCCAATATCGTTGCCGATGAGAACGGCGTGGAGTGCCTCATCATCGACAGAGAGTAAGTCGACCAATATTTGTCCCTCTCATGAGCACATCACATGTTGGCCTGTTGTTCTGCATCTTCAGCGTTCCTGCTGTTGCATGTTAACGTGCCGTTGTTCTCGCAGAACATTTGATCAGACGGTGGGGAACTTCAATGAGCTGCAGAAGCACCTCCAAGGCTACGTGGCGACGCTCGATCGAGACGACAAGAAGAGACATGTCAAGTAACTTAGAGCCTGATGCTCAGGATGACGACTAAATATCAGGGCTGGGACGAAAATGCGTTCCTCCCGATTAATTTCCTTTACAATTTTTTGTGTGCAGATTTGATATAAAGTGCTATTCTTCAATATTGCAGATTTAGATTCTTTTTGCTAGTTTTTTTCTTAATTTCAATTAAGAAAAAAACATTTTTTTTTACTATAATACCCGACAAGAAAAATAAAAAACAAATAAAAATTAAATTAAAAAAAATTCAATTTTTTTGCATTTATTTGTAAAAAAGATATAACAAAATAAAATTGATTTTAAAATTCTGAAATAAAAAATCCAGATATTCGATTTTTTTTAATTAAATTTTCCCAACCCCACTAAATTTAAAAACCTTTTTTAAGATAGCAGTAAATAGTTCACTTTAAGTTTGTCGCAGTTTTGTCACATTTGGAATTCAGTGTATCTTACCGCTTTCTGTCCATCCAGGAAGTCGTTGTCTCGCCTCCAGAGTCAGCCGCTGTCTCCCGATTACGTCCAGCTGAAGGACATGGTGTCGGCGTTCTCCTCATCCAGGCCCTTCGATCACCTGGACATCATTGCTACTCTTGGGGTTGGTGGTTTTGGCCGCGTGGAGCTGGTAAGCCCTGAACTCATCCGATCATTTCAGGTTCTGTGATTTGCACAAGAAGAATTAAAGCAGTTTGCATTAAATTAATATCGTCTGATATGTTTAACCCCACATTTTCAGACAGTTTCATAAAGCTTTCCTGATGCAGTAGGTTCTTTTTTCCGTCTTATGATCAAAGTGGTGAATGATCCAGAAAATGGTTCTTTGTTCATTGTGGTTCCATGAAAGCAAGAGCATCAAAGTTTTCGGGTTATTTTTAATTAAACGTGCATGTTTACCCAGGCAGTTTTACGTTTGTTTTAAGTGTGGTTTTTCCACACCATCAGAAATTAGGTTTATTGCAAACTGCAATTACAAGTAACCACTGGGGGCAGTGCTGGTTAGCATTGTCACAGTTACTTAATTTCACAGTCACATAGGGCTGGGTGATATGACCTCAGATCAATATCACAAGTAATTGAACATACTCCCTCAATCACGATTAACTAGTGATTATCTTAGTATTATTTTATTTTCAACCCTCATTGCCAACCAAAAGATTTTGTTGAAAATATTTTCATAATTTAATACATTTTCTAAACAATTTAATTTATTTTAAAAGTCCATGCACCATTAAATCTATGTTATGTTTTGCTCCTTCTGATGGTCGAATGCCAGCTGTACTGCTCAACTCTGCCCCCTGTGGCTTCTGGTGGTATTGCGACGAAGCTGCAAGTTCTCCGAAAACAGACCAAATAAACTTGTAAGCCACTCAGAAGATGGACGAAACTGTCCGTCTGTTTGCATGACATAAATGGGCCTTTAGACTTTAGATGGAAATAATGACAACGCTTGGTGTCTCTCCCATTTTGACATCTCGAGCTGGTAGATCTTTGGCAAACTCTAGGAGACTGCAGAGAACAACCTGCATAAAGGCATTGAGCAGAAATGCAGAATGAAATGGGAGCTGAATATAGCTGGACAATGACCCTGCTGAATGTTTCCTCTGAGGAGGAGGGTTCTCCTGTGGCGTGTCAACCTGTAAAATCCTTCTGCAGGTGCAAGTGAAAGGCGAAGACATCACGTTCGCCTTGAAGATCATCAAGAAGCAGCATGTGGTGGAAAACAGGCAGGAAGAGCACATCCACTCAGAGAGGAGGATCCTCGCCGAGGCTCGTTCGCATTTCATCGTCAAGTCAGTCCCTTCTGGTTTGCCTGCCAACATTTCCATTCTTTAGCCCACTCGATGAATCTTTGCTGTGTTTGTTTGTGAAAACTGGGGCGTTTATTAGCTTTTGATGAGATGGTGGCGGAGGCCCTGAGGACATCTCTTCCGTGGGGGGGGGGTAGCAGCAGATATTAACGTGTGCGCTCAGAAAATGTGGTTACTTTTCATGAAATATTGCAACAGCTTTTCTTTGCCTTTTCTGTGATTATGATGATCCAATTTGAACGTCGACTGGAACAGATTCAGATATTAAAGCAGTTCTTCACCCTCAGAAACGCTGCTTCGGTCGTCCTAACACACGTGTTATTTCTGCTCTGATGTTCGGTTACAGCGCGGTGGTGGGACATGTGAATGCTGCTGGGCTGAATCACTTTATTTTCAAGCCTCATTTATAAAGGATTATTCTGAACTAATGTCTCTACATACACTCGTTTATTTTATTTTTTAATTTTTATTTTTTTATCATTACTCAAGAGAAATATCAGAAGCTTAAGTTTTCAGAGTCAACGGCAAAGCCTGGCATTGGGATTCAAATTTAAAAAAATAAAATAAAATTCTAATATATATATATATATTTAAAAAAAAACTGAGAACACCGAAAATGGAAAAAAAATAAAATGGAATTTGGGAAAAAACTAAATGGATTTCATAGGGCTCTATTTGTTATCTTATCATTTTGGTTTCTTGCTTCTGATTTGTTTTTTTTTTTACCCCTTAGCTATTGTAACCCAAACCCCATCTACTTCTAGTGAATCCTTTCACACTTGCTGCTGGCATCAGTTTATTTTTCTGTTTTTATTTTAGCCTTTTAAAAAAGAAAAGTACCGATAAGAGGACCGAAAAAATACCAGACTGTTAAGGAGTATCGATAAGAGTATTAGTTTCGATAAATCCTTAACGATACCCATCCCTATTCGTAAGAACAAAGAAATCAGGATGTATCAACCATAGGGAGGCCAGTCCAAAGCACTGTAGATCCCACATGCTCTAAATCATCTGCTTCTGTCCGTACATGGTCATTTTCATTCAAAAACGCCCTCATTTAACCATAAATGGAGACGATATGTCCAATCAGAAGTCACGAGGAAATGTCGTGTTCCTCCTCAGTGTTGCTAACGGTCTCAGTAAAAAACAGGGAAACTAACAGAATAAATAAACGCTAGAACCGGACACGATGCAGTTCCCCGCTCCACCACTAGAGGCAGACAGACACAAGCGGAAGTTGATAAATCGCAGACTTTGTGTGGAAATGCTCGTTCGCAGACTTCAAGCACACATGGTGGATAAATGATACCTCTGGCTTGGTGATACAACCTTATAAAATGTGAACTTAATGACGCTGCGGTCCCGAGCTGAACCTGAAAATATCTTCTGAGCCCCTAATCTTGCTGGTTAGTCCGGATCAGCCGTTGTTGCATGCAAATGAAGTGAAGCGTAACCGAGCTGTCTCCTCTCTGCAGACTCTATCGCACCTTCAAGGATAACAAGTACGTGTACATGCTGCTGGAGGCCTGCCTGGGAGGAGAAATCTGGAGTTTGCTCAGAGACAGGTGGGAGAGGGCTGCTGCATCGCCGTTACTGTGGTGGAGGCATCGGATGCTTCTGCACAGCGCTTCTATAATGGGGGGTTTGGAGACCCTGCAGGGGGTACATGACTTCAGTCTGCATGATGAGGGGGGTCCGCTCAAGCGGTCAGGACCAGAGATGTTAGTAAAGGCTGGTTTATACTCGCGCGTAGCCTCCATGCGGCGGGACCCGCAGAGGCCACGCAGACCCTCTGTGTGTTTATACTCCTGCGTAGGGAAACGCGCCGGGTCGCGGGGTTTTTTCCGGCTCTCCAGGCAGCGGTAGGCTGGTACTGGTCAATAAACTCCACCACGCGGAGTTTTTTCAGTGTTTCAACATACACATTTACAATCTACTGATTCCATGCAGTGATCAGTCTTTAATAGCAGCTGTTAGATGAGCTGCACAGTCCGATAATTTTCCACGTGAGTCATTACTG
>JBBBVT010000012.1:1337161-1355487 GCA_037177035.1 Craterocephalus eyresii | reverse complement strand
GAATTTCTATAAAATAGTTCATTATGTGAACATCTCAATCATTGATTTATACTTGAGTAAATGGGATTTTTTATTACTTATTATTTTGCCATTTGAATATTATGCTATTATACTGAATCTGAAGTGAAATGTAAAAGGACGCCTCTGGATACGGAGGAACTCTGCATCTGTGCCGGTTAACGGCTGGTTTTGCTGCTGCAGGGGGAGCTTCGATGAGCCAACGGCCAAATTCTGTGTTGGCTGCGTGACGGAAGCCTTCGAGTACCTCCACCGTAAAGGTGTGCTGTACAGAGATCTGAAGCCGGAGAATCTCATGCTGGATGCAGACGGATACATCAAACTGGTGAGAGGCAGAAAGCTCGGAAAGTGGACGGGATTGTGCAAAAGTCTTCAGCCAGCCGTCCTGGCTGAATATATTTCCAGGAACGGGAGCTGATCAGGTTTATTATACAGGTTTTCCAGAATCCTTGACCTTCCAAAGCTCTTCCTTTTGTTTTCCAGTTTTCCCTCAGAGTAACTTTGCAGCTCCAGGTCCTGGTTCAGGTCTGGATTTATTATTTCCTCAGATCATGTAATCTGTCTTTAATCCTGTCCTGGTTGCTGAGAACTGCTCACAGATTACATGCTCATCATTTTGGACTTACCTGCCTTCATCAGGAGCCTTGCCACTCTTCCCACCAGCTCATCTTTCTGATTCAAATCACCTGCTTTTACTCTCTTTTCTTCTTCTTCTTCTGCTTGCTGTTGGCAGTTTTAGAAACAACAAATGAATGCATTACTGCCCCCTACTGGTATAGAGTATATAGAGATATAAAGAGAGAGAGAGAGAAATAAAGATGTTTATTCACCAGTTTGCTTGAACTCATCCCTGTTTGGCTTCCTGTGATTACTGGGGTACTTGTTGTACTTTGAAGCTTACAGTAGTTCACCCGTTTGTCTTTTATATGCCTCCTGTAAATCTGAAGCAGTTCTAGAAAAAGCCGAGGTTACCGTGAACGCTGCTTTCCCAGGTTGACTTTGGTTTTGCTAAGAAGATCCGATGTGGCCAGAAGACGTGGACCTTCTGCGGCACACCGGAGTACGTAGCCCCGGAGATCATCCTCAACAAAGGTCACAACTTCAGCGTGGACTTCTGGTCCCTGGGCATCCTGGTGTTTGAGCTTCTCACTGGCAGGTCAGTGCATGTGGACCTCTGCTCCGGTCTGCAGCGAGTCTGAGACGGACCGGGCTGCTTCGTAAATATCCTCGGCCTTATCGCTGCGATCTAGCACTCAAAGCTTCCTCACAGCCTGTGTCTTGTTAACCCCGCAGTCCTCCATTCTCAGGAAGCGACCAAATGATGACGTACACGTTCATCCTAAAAGGCATAGAGAAGATGGACTTCCCAAAGACGATCACCAGGAGACCTGAGGACCTCATCCGCAAGCTGTGCAGGTAGAGCGTGGCGGACAGGGCGACTGATGAACGAGGAGGCAGTTTGAAGTCCCATGAGCAGGATCTGATCATGTTCTGAGGATGATGCTAACCTCCTGATATCTGCACAGCATCTTTGATCATAACATATCTGCTGTCTTACAGGAAGAATCCGTCAGAGCGACTGGGAAATCTGAAAAATGGAATAATCGACATCAAGAAGCACAGGTAAGAAGATTATCTGTGGGAATTAGTGCTGATTGGCCATGATGGATGTGGGCCCACACTTCATGAGAGCAGGAAGATGCTGAAAAACTCATTTCACTCTAAGACAACATGAAGGCCCACAGAGAGATACCGGAACCTACGCTGATGCTGCTGTTAGGACCCTGAAATGGTTTACTTCACTGTGATGTGTCTGCAGGTGGTTTAATGGTTTCAACTGGGAGGGGCTGAAAGCAAGAACATTAACGTCTCCCCTGAAAAGAGAGGTGAGCACCGCCGTCTGCTCAGTCTCATGAAAACTTATCAAAGAATAAGAGTACAATCAGTAAGAGTAAAAAGAGTAAAAAATGATTTCACAGAAAATCAACATCTTTTGTTCCCATTTATTACTTAAAGTTTATTTATGGGACAATGCATATTAACAGACAACATGTCAAACATGGCAGAATTAGTCCAAAGGCTACATTTCATCCGTAGTCCCCACAAATAAATTATGTTTTTTCTTTAAAAAAGTTTTTTTGGTCATTTTCACAATTTTTTTATCTTGATTTATTTTATTTTATTTTTTTTTCTTTTCATGTTGAATGTTGTAGCAGCAGAATGATGGTCTGACTGCTATGATATATTTTCCTAATTTAATTATCCCTGCCCCATTTTTCTTTCAAAAATGTTTTCATTTTTTCCCCCCATTTATTTATTTATTTTCTTACATTTTTTACTTATCATGTTGGACATTATAGCAGCAGAATGGTGTTCTGGCTGCTGTTTTATGTTTTCCTAATTTAAATATCCACCTCAGAAAATTTTAATTATTTTTACTCATTTAAAAAAAAACTCATCTTGTGGGGCATTATATCAGTAAAATGATGGTCTGGCTGCTTTGTTTTGTTCTCCAGGTTTAAACACTTAATGTCCAGCTGGTTCAAACATATTTCTGCTGAATGAATCTTAAAACTGACTTACATGTGATGGGCAGGCTTTTCTGGGGGGAAATATCATTTTTCCACATGGTCTGGGGTTAAAAAAACAAACTAAAAATCACAAAAATTGGCAATATTATCTGAATTTAGGTCTGAATTTAAATAGAATCGGCAGCCAGAATACACCTTCTGATCTCAGGTTAATACCATCAATAACTAATGCAGTTGGGGCCAACCTGGTACTGGCAAGTGTACCTACATTAGCTGATGTCCTTTGCCAGTGTTTTTTTTAACTAATGTTACCTCAGTCTCAGAGGTTTAGGCGCAGCATGTTGAGAAATCAAGTCCTAACTTTTTCTTCTTTGCTCTTCTTTTCCTCCTGAACAGCTGACAGGACCCACAGATCACAGTTACTTTGACAAGTACCCTCCAGATGAGGACTGTCCTCCTGAAGAGCTGTCTGGTTGGGACATGGACTTCTGAAAAATTCTTTTCTGTTATTTTCCTGACATTTTCATGCTGATGACCAAACGTTTTTGGACATTGTGTGTTTTCAGGTGACTATATATGACTATTGGCTAAAGATGAGGCCAAAGAGGGGACTTACTGTACAGCTAACACGCCAGTAACTAAACAGATGTTGGAAAATCCTCCTTTGTGTTTTACAGTGGAGTTAAACTACGGGTTATGTACTGTAACCACCAGTGCCCTTATGGCTGATAATTCTGACTTGTAATCCCACTTGTCAAACATAATGGCCTGCAAAGAGTGGTACAATAGTTTGTTAGCGTTAAAGCTAACTTCAAGAGGACAAAGTTATTCAGGTTTTTATCCATATTCTGACTGTGAACAGTGGATGGGGAACTATTTAGTCCAGGACTTCTTGCTGCACTGTAGTTGTGCAAAGTACAACCATCCAGAATATTGTGTGATCCCGGACAAGCCCCCAACCCAGCTCTTGAGGCCACAGCATTAGCGGCTAAACAGGGTGTTATTAAGAAAAAATATTCCACAGCTCACAACTAAGGGAAGTATGGTAGGAGAAGCTATGCCTTATCTCCACGTTTCATCAGGTGGAGCCAATTAGACTAATTATGACAACGAGGCCTATTCGTCACAGATGGTTGATTCGGGGCCAGTGGGGATGCAGATGGACGTATTTGCAAATTTGGATTTTCTTTTTCCTCCTGGTTAAACTTACATTTAAGTACAAGTTCATAGTAGGCACAAACGTTTTAAAGTCCGTGGGAGGGGCAACTAATAAAATGACATCCAGTCCATCTGCAGCAGGTCTCTGTTGTTGCATCAACTTTAATCTACAGTTTCTTTGTCTATCCTACTGAGAATAATCAATCATTTTAGTATTTTCTCTGCAAACTAAAACAGTCTTTGTATCCATTTTGTTGCTGCAACTTTAACATGTCATACCCTTCAACAGGCAGTCACAAATATAAACCTTCGTTTGATATTGGAAAGCCTTCCTCTGAGCTCATCTTGCCTAGACAGCTCCCTCTGATCTCATCTTACATTATCAATTTCCAGAAACAACTTAGATACTGAGAGGTTTTGGAACAAGATTTCAGAAGAGATAAATTCCATCCATTGTCTGAGTCACAGTGTTAGATTTCAAAGATTCAACTGTTCATTAAATATTCTTTGGTTTAGTAATGATTATTTTTAACTCTGTATGTGCTTTGAGTTCCTGTCCCTTATTCTTGTATAAGTAAGCAGTGAAAACAGCACAATGCTCCAACAACAAAGTCACCCATGTAACTTTAGAAGCTTTATCTTTGCTGCAGTTTCAAAGCTTCTATTGATTACAGCTTTTGCTTTGCTAAATAAGCCCGCAGGCAAGTTACTCAGGAACAGAAATTAAATGTAGGCCACCAACAAAAAAGCTTCGTCTCTGCTTTGGAAGGGGAGAGGAGTAAAAATTTGCTTTGTTTTTACAGTCCTTAATCAACTTGTATTTTCATCTTTTACAAATTCGTCAGGATGCTGTTTTCAGACACGTTTCTTTCGGCCCTCATGTTGGCTCCATATGTGTTTGGGAGGAAATCAGCAGTGCAGCTGCAAAGTCTTTCTTTCTCACTGCTGTAGGAGCTAGTGATTATATGTGCAGCTTGTTTTTGGCTGCAGCAGGAAGGCGTGGTGGAGGAGATATGTGCTGAGATGACGCTGCAGAAAAGAGACCTGCAGCTGCTTCGACGGCATCCAACACCAACACACCGTTGTCCCGCGCTATCATCCCCACAGCCCCTCCACCGACACATAGCAAAACACAAACACCTCCTCCTCGGAAATTATAAAGTATGAGCATCTCGCGGCAAGGTGCCTGAGCCGAGGAAATGTTTACCTTTCTGAAGCTGAGTCAAATCTGCGGTTTCCAGCCTCTTAAAGAGAGTTCTGCTCAGTCGGAGGTGTTGAGGATGTGAAGAGGAGCGACAAAGAGGTCGGACTGTGAGGGGAGCTTTAACAGCTTAGATATTTTTTTCCGTTTTTAAATATGTGAGATTTACAGTAATTTGACTGTATCGTATGTGTGTAGGTGTGTGTGTGTGTACTGTACAGAGCACAACTATCATGAGTACACAGTTTGTACAATCCAAGCCTCTTTTTGCTCTAAGTAAACTGTAAAAACAGAGTGAGTATGGAAATATCTTACACACGTGTGTACCGACTGTTGAATGTGTGTTCATGTGTATGAAAGTACCTGAAACTCTTGAACAGATGTTTTCTTGTTTAAAAAAGTGATCGTCTGCCAGAAATGAAGCATCCACAGCCTTTAAAATTGGACCATGGAATTGTAAATAAAACCAAAACATTTACTTTAAATGTCTGAAATACAGTCGAGAGTCAAATGAAAAAATTACTGGCCAGTAAGTAGAAAACCTGTTATGGTATTTTAAGATGGAATTACTCCCCACACTGCCGGTTTTAACCTAAGCAAAAAACTCATTTTGACAAGCAACTAATTCCACCTTAAAGGGGGCAGTGTGGAAGTAATTTGGCTTTATTTTCATAATCAAGTTTCATGTTCATAAATATGTATTTTATCTTAGTCTAACCACAGTTGTGTCCACATCAAAGTGTTATAGCTCAGAATGAGTGATTTATAAATACACATGCGGCGGTGCACCCTGCTCGAGGCGGCCATGTTGCATCGCCATCTTTGAGTACAGTAGCTGACCTGGGACAAACTTGTTGGCCATGTGCGTTTTGTCCTTGAAACAAGTAACCGACTGTGCATCCACACCCGGGAGAGGGAGGAAAAATGACCAAAAAGAAGAAGGATCTGCTGGATCAGCAACAAGCCATAATATCGTTTCTGATAACAGATTACATCCTCTCCACTTGGTATTAATCCATTAAAGCACAAACGTGAAGCCAAACCCCTTTTCTGTTAAAACAGACAACCTGCAACCGCTTCATCACTTTCTGGCAGACGATCATTCTTTGGAACAAAAGCCGTATGACAGCAGCTGACTTGTAGATATGACCTTTTACTGAAACTGTATTCCAGTTTTGTGCAACTGATTAAAACCAGGTTCTCCAAAGTGCTCCTTTTACTTTTCACTTCTGTCTTAACAAGGATGCAAGTTTCTGCAGCCTGACTATCAAAGTGTAGTCTTGCCTTTCACATAGTGTGTATGTGAACCCATGTTAAAAAGGCAAACTGCACAGGAGTAAAAGACTCTGTGATGCTGCCAACAGGGCGTCGATGGGAACCATCCAACGCGCCTCAGTTCAGCTCTTCAGAAACCTCCGTCCATTACTTCTACAGTCACTGGTGTCTAATTATTCTTCAGTAATGATTGGACCTCCAGTTGATCCACGGTGGCTGAAGCCCAATCAGAAATATTGTTGCTGTCAGAAAGCCATTCTTCTCTCTTTTTTTTATATTTCTTAAGAAACACACTCAAACATGAATAGGAAAAGTAGGAACAAGAAAAAACCCAGATGGAGAAACGTCAAAACCTGAAATACTAAATAAACAAAGTGGTTCATAATCAGAAGTGCACGTCTGCTCCTCCAGGGCTAACTGCAACTTTTACATTGCTCCCTTCTCCAGCACACCTGAATCATATAAACGTCTTATCCTGCAGAGCTGAATGCTGCCATGAGCTAATTCAGCCGTTTGATTCAGATGTGTTGGAGAAGGAAACATCTAAAAGCTGCAGGAGCAGATATGTGCACCTCTGGTCATTATATTATCCTTATGTGGCTTCCGAGGGTTGGATTAGCTATCGTCCTGTTTCAGCCTATGTTAGATCATTCAGTATTTTTCTGGTGGTATTCATGATGAGTCTGAGGGACGGATCGTCTCCAGAACCCTGACCTAAACCTAATTGAGGCAGTGTGGGATCATCTGGAGAGAGAGCAAAACGAAAGGCAGAAAGACCCAAAGAACAGCTTTGGAAAGTCCTTTACGGATCCAGGAGAACTGCTCCTGAAGACGAAACTCGTCTCACATGGATTAAAAGCATTTGGGACCAAATCCCAGACTGTGGTCCTCAGCTCCTCAGAGGAATCCCAGCATGTCGGGTCGTGCTCAGGAGTGAGGGATGGATAGAAGGATCATATCTCTCTGCTGACCCGGGAGAACCTCAGAATCCCCTGGATGATGTGGCCGAGGAGAGGGAGATCTGGGCTTCCCTGATAGGCTGCTGCCCCCACGACCTGACCTGGAGAAGAGGAAGAGGAAATGGATGGATGGATGGATGGATGGATGGATGGATGGATGGATGATGGATGGAAGGATGGATGGATGGATGATGGATGGAAGGATGGATGGATGGATGGATGATGGATGGATGGATGGGTTAATGGATGGATGGATGGATAGATGGATTTATGGATGGGTTAATGGATGGATGGGTTTATATTAATGTGTAATAGGTATGTATGTATGTTTGTATAAAAACATGTATGTGTATATTTCAGAGTTTCCATGGAGACATTTACAGACTCTTGTGCTTTTTGTTTTTGTTGTGAGAAGAACTTTATCAGAACAGGCGAAGTGTATTTGTGTTTCTGAGCATTACGTCCGGCTGCAGCCCTAAAAATGAAAATTCTCCCAGTCTACATTCAGATCACAACATTATTTCATTATAATTTATGGAACAACTCCAACGTTTAAACACCTGGGAATGAGCCCTGCTCCCTGTCTGATAGAAGGTTTAGTGTTATTGGACTTTGTATGTCACACGGTGCTCGGCTGCTTTTAGTGAGCAACAGCAGCTTCATGTGGGGGAGTGATAATGATTATTTGTGCATAAAGTGCAGAACTGTTAATGGATTCACTGTAAAGCACTTTGCAAGCACTGCAAAGCATTAAATCAATCTAATCTGTTATCAATTGGAAAACCTGTATGATACAACCATAGTAGAAAATCTTTGAAGGCCTTCTTTAAAAATGTGAATAAATAATGAATTAAATGGATTTAACACTTTTTATAAATAAACAGCATCAAGCTTTAAACCTTATGTTACCAGGCTGATGTAGAATTGAGTAAAAGCAGCAGGAGGGAAATGAAAAAATTACCTTCACTGTTGAAACCGGAGATAATTGCATTCATGGTTGTCTGCTGCACACTCACCGAAAAAAATTAAGAATTTTTTTTCTGAAAGCAGATTTGACTCCAGGTGAACACTGCAATGGTAAAATTACTTTTATTATTGTTATTATTATTTTCATTATTATCATTATTGCTGGAGAAAATGATGGAGCAGAAGCATGAGGAAAGTCTCCATCACCTGGTTGGATCATCACACTAAGAATGAAGGCGTCCAACCGGGTACCATCAGACCTGGTGAAGTGCATATTCTGGTAACAGTTTCTGTGTGGTTTGTCCACTAAATTCTGTAACTATGCCTAAAATGTAAATATAAAATTTTTGGAACATAAAGTTTCTACAGTATCTAAACGATTCCACATTTTATGAATTTTATTGGACTTTATAAAACACTGAGCTGGCATTTAATTCAGAATGAATAGAGATTGCTTTGGTTCATCCTTAAGCTGTCAGGATATTTATTTAAAAAAAAGAGTTGACAGATGTGACTCTTGCATACTTTTATTCATTTCTTTGAATGCTTTGGAAGGAGGGTCAGAACTCAGAGGAGGGAGACCTTTAAACAATCCAACTCTTCTTTCACATCAGTGGTGACAACTGTCCATCACAGATATAGAGACCAGAACTTCGGCCTTCCTCTCCCCGATCACACCTCAACAAGATATGCGACATACAGAAAATAAATAGATGCACGATAAAGGTCTTTTCCATATACAAATATATTTCATAAAGCGTATCGTACAAGCATTTCTTTTTTTGAACCTACAGTTAACATTTACACGATAAGATGGAGCAGTGAGGATGAGTAAAATTTCTTTAACCTGTTAAAAAATGTAGTGTTTCATAATCCAGACCTGCATTGTGTCCCCTCACCTGTCAGCAGGCTTCAGGTCTGCACAACCCAAGTAGGCAACTCCGTTTGATTGCATGTATCATACGAGGAGGCATGGCTTAAAAACATGTCAGTACAAAATATATCACGTTAAACAATCTGCCAGTAGACAGACACAAAATTAATGACTCTGCAATATCAAAATAGTGAATTATTTGAAATATATTTCTGAATAATTCCAGCATACTTATCACAAGAATATGTCACTTTTTGTAAGCTATTAGTTTTGTACTATAAAAAAAATCTCAGCTGCTTTAAGTGAGCTTCATTCGGCCATCTACACAAGAGACCAAATCAAAAAGCAGAAATCCACCCATTTATGAGGCACTTCTATTTCAGAGAGGCATAGAAAGTTTCAACAGTGAGCTATATACAAAACAATGTACAAATCTATAGAAAAAAACAAGTTTGCTGCTATATTAAAGTCTATTTGCTCTGAATAAATATTGACTTTAATGGCAATATGAGGGTAACACACACAGTACTGTAACATGTGACCTGTGCTTCCAGGTGTCCTGCTGCTCTAAGCGTACATACAAACTAACAACACACTCCTCAAGTGATTTATGGGATTTCTACTCTGTGTTTCGGCTCATCAGTTTTGGTTTTATTTCTTTAAATAAAACAGTTAAATTTTTTTTTTCAACCAAATTGTGAAGTTCAGACACGTTTAACTGGTGAAGCAGGATGTGTTATCATCACAATGCGATATTTTATCGATTCAGTTGATAATATGATTTTTGTTGATATCACACATTCTCCCACAGTATGATTTGATCCAGAAACCACTTCCATTCACTAAAAATGAAATATTGTTCTGATATAGTGTTATGTATATATGTGGATGGCTATACGTGAGGGTTGTACGTATGTGTGTACATGTCACTGTTTGTATTTAAAAAGGCCGTTTAAAAAAAAAAATTCTGTAAAATGCTGCTTCTATACTCGAAGGAAAACACATGTAAATTAGCAGTTAGTAAAAATCTTGAGTATCTACATAACAAGCTTCCATGTAATGTTCAATAACATTCACTTTCTTTTCCAAATAAAATGAGTAAAATACATCAAATTTTAAAAAAGCATAAAAAATTTTAAAATCTAATTTCTGAATTTTCTGTCTGAGGGATCCTCCTGAATCCCTCAGACATTTAAGTGGAAAACAACTGATTCTTCTAACAAAAATAGACTGCAGGACATTCTGGATGTTGAACTCTGAATGTTCAAACCATGTAGAAGAAAACTGAAAAAAAAAGCATGACATACTGAAACATTTAGTTTATATTAAACTAAGTTCAAATTAAACTACAAAAAAAGTTGAGTTATTTCTAATATTGCTGGCTATGTCGTAGTTATACATCATGTCTTTGGTTATTGGCATGATTTTTTGGACCAATGTTACTGACTTGTTCATGATTGCATCGATTTATCAACAAATATTTGATAATAAAATTTAGTTTAACACATCATGTGGACAGCAAAGACTGCATGTAAAAGATGAACAGAGAAGTGAAACTAATGCTGAAGGGCCTTGGTTGCAGTACCACTAATGGCCACTAGATGCATCCTCCAAGAAATCTCTGCACTCCCATTCAAAAAGCATCATTAAATACTGTAAAAAATCATTCTCGCAAGTCCTTTTAGTAAATCTACTTCTCCTGGTCTGTTAGGTCTGTCGAAGAAGAAAGAAGAGAATAATCCTTAAAAAAACATTTTAAGTCTTTCTCTGCTTCAAACACATGTGGCTGAAATCTAAAACTTGTAAAAAACGAAACCGTATGACAAGTGGCTGAGGAGTTTTTTCCACTTGGATCAGATGTGTTGGAGACGACAAGGAACAGTGTCAGCTTACGATGAAAGTCGTCTTAAACCTGAAAACTATTTGTTAGAAAAACTAATAAAACCAAAACCGATGAGCATTACGGATACATAAGGCAAACCTGTTCCCAGACCAGCAGTGTATAAAATTCTTATTCTAATCTCTCTTGATAAAAGAAACATCTTGTGAAATGTTTTTTTAATAAAGTTAACAGCCCTTATTTAAAGTAGAACTTTCTTATTTTGCTACCAGCTACCCCTTTTGTTTGAAATTCACTCATTATATGGGCAGAGTAAAACAAGATCTCCTTTAAATCTCAGATGTTGAAAAAATACCAGAAAAAGTAGCTTACTCTCCAGCATATAATAAACTCTTAAATTGTGGATACTGTACAACAGTGAAGCAGTGAACTGAACACAAACATGTTGGCCAATCTATGGTCTACATCACAATTTTGTCTTTGGAATCTAATATAACCCTCTATAGCAGCCAAGCCAATAATCATACAAAATCTTCTCGTATAGTGAATAACACAGTGATAGTACAGACATAAATACTTACACACAGTAACAAAAAACAAAACAAAAACATGCACGTGCGAGCAGAGGTGACTGTGGTAATGAGTGAAGATGACTCCAAACTATGAAGGAGAGAAAGAGGAGTGACTAACGCTACCCGCCCATGAGGCATCAGTTCAAGCTGAGATCAGTTTTCTGGAAAACTGAATATTTTCCCTCAGTTTTTGCCTCTTTTATGAAATAATATTGAGCTACGACGGCACCCACCCTCCTCTCACCCGACAGGAAACCGAGCAGCGGTGAATTACAAAGACATAGAGTGGTGCTGGTGTTAGAGCGCGGAGATTTGATTGTCAGGTCTGGTAATCTTCGGCAAAGACCCCGCACACAGACGGTCTATTTCTCCCCGTGAACAGACCGCTCTTCCTCTTCACCTGGAACAATAGGCAGCGCTCTCCTCCAGTGCAAAACGGGAAGTTGGTTCAGTGGATGCGTTTGTATGGATGAGTGTGACCGAGGAAGCTGGAGGAGAGACGGTGTTCGTGGCTGCTTTGTCTCTCTGTGGGATATGAGGTGCGTGCGAACAGGAGTAGATGGAAACACAAAACAGAACTACCGGCAGGCACAGGAATCTACGGCCATGTTGGGGTAGACTTTCAGCACCACGTTCTTGTCCTCGTCGAAGAAAAGGATGCTGAGGGAGGACATCTTCTCTGGGACACAACAGGGCTCGGGGATGCCGGGTACGACACCCACAGCCCGCACTATACTTTGGATGGTTGCATGGTTAGACGGCTTCAGAGCCTGTAAAAAAGGGACAAAAACAGTCACTTTATATCACCGAGTCCATTCATACATCATTATATTTATCATAAAAAATTAACTCTATTTCTTTCTGTTTTAAAAGCAGCATTCCTGTTATTTCCTTACATATGCCCAAACCAAAAGTTAAAGGCAGCACAAAGACCACATAAACAAGCAATCTAAGCCATGTTTGGATTCAGAGTGTGAAATTAGGGTAATCTATTTGCAGAATTGCAAACTGTAATCAGAGAAGAATCACTTGAAAATAATTATTTATTTTTGTGTTTTTGCCACAGTTTATATTCAAAGACACCATGGGAGGCCTTACCTACACCCTAGGATGTACCACTCCCATTTTAAACCCATCATCTTCCCAGAAAGAACCCCCATGGCTTGTCTATCCATGGATTTAAAAACAACCTATAATTACATTAAAATAAAATGTGCCTTCTAATTAGTTGTCATGAGAGCAACCTCATCTTAAATTTAAAATTGGCATCATATGTGTGATTGATTGGGGAGTAAAAATATTATTTAGTCAAGTCTGTTTTAATCCTTACCAACTAGTTTTGACTTCTAACCCTAAACAATCACGTTTAAGCCTAAACCTAACCATCACAATGATGCTGGCCTTGTAAAAAGAATGTATTTTAGGCCTAACCATGGCTGTTTTCTTACCATAACCAAGTGATTTACTGGTAAAACCCATTACTATGCCATCCACTCCTTCCTCCAAACCAGGACTTAGTCACATGTTAAAGGGAACTCAACTCTGTTAGATCTGATGTAGGACCACTCACATGAGTTTCATCTCCCTCCTGTTCCCTGGACTTTTGAGCGATCTTTTCCAAATTCAGGGGGTTGCCGAATTATTATAAAATTATTTTTCTTATTTTTAAAGTTTGTGATAGTTTTCAAGCCTTTAGAACTGTTATAATCAGGTTATTGGTGGTGCTAAAAATCTGAAAGTGACCTTAATTGCAATTAAATGAACACAGTATTTGGAAACAGTAAAACAGAAACAGTGTTCAGGTTTCTTTTGACACTTTACTACAGAGCATATCTGTTGAGATGAGAAGAGATAAATTTATTGTGTCAAGTCGAGGCCACACTTTATCAATATATCAACTATTTGTCAACAGTCCGAACTTTGTTGTGCATTTGGAATAAAGTGTCTCATACCAACTATGACACTGGTTAATCACAGGACTGTAACAGGCTATGCTGTTTTTTAATAATGATATTTTAAGTAGGATGTATGTCCCACCAGGGCTACCATAGAGACAGCAAGCTGAGGTGTGGGGTCTGCTGTCTCTGTTGTTAAGTGAATTCAGTTAGCTTGGTCATTATAATTCATCAAGCTCAAATCAAAATTAAATGAAATTAAAACTAGCTGTCATATGTTTGCTATAGCCATAAATCCCCACACATACTGTAACTAAAGCATGGCCTCCAGTTAATGAGCTCATTCCTGTATTAGTCATCCGTCTCTGTGGTAACAAAAATAAAAAATAATAAATATTTTGTTTAAATGTATTGATTTTAAACTGCTTTCAAAATCCAAATCTGTAGACCATTTAAGTAACTTGAGATTTGCTAAGTTTAATAAGTGTTTGATATATTTTGCTCCTCAACAGTCATGTTTTTAAAAACTGATGTAGACTTTAAAATGTGCCTTAAACACAGTATTTTCTCATTTAGATTTATCAGAGATTTTTAAAGTGATATCTTTCTTTTTCTATTGAACGGGAAGCATCCAACAAAATTCAAAAGGCCGATTTTACTGGGGAAACACAGATTATTTGTTATGAATGATGATGTCTGATTTAATGTCTTCTTTGAAAAACATAGGTATGAGTGAAAAAAGTCAACACGATGTCCATTTTTGTTGTTAGATTAAGGATTTAACTTTTTTTTATTTTGACATGATATGAAACCCATTCTCGGGTTCCTGCCACAAGATTCGTTTTAATGCTACACACTGGACCTTTACAGTCAATCAGCTGATTCTTAATCACTCGTGGCCAAAGTCCTAACCTCGTATTCCAAATACCTAAACTTAACCAAAAATGAGTAACACAGCAGTTGATGGGTGACTTTTGAAAATCTGGGGTTTGAGGAGGCTCAAACTGATTTTTGCACGTCTCAGGTTTTCTTGCAGATCCTTTTTTAAAAGGTTTTTAAAAGTGGATCAGTTTGGGTTCAGGAAGCAGAGACCCTCTCTACCTTCCTTTTAGTAAAAGGTTGAAGTTGGGACCTGCTTATTGACCCTTAGCCATTCTTTTGTTATAACCTGATAGTCTGCTGGGACACCTCCTTGTACTCCTCTCTCTACTTCCCATTAATGCGAGATGATATATTCTGTCTCAACAGTTACCCCAAACCTACAGGTATGATGCCTGTTGACTCCCCCTCCCTGTCTTCTGCATTTTCTACCAGATGGCTGCCTCAGCCTGGCTTTGCAAGAGTTTTTCCCTCTCCACCATTTCCCCATTCATGTTCCGGCCAATCTAATAATTCATTTTTCTTTATAAACACGTTTATATTGATCAGATTTTTAATTAGTGCATCAAACAGCTGACTCGCCTGTTCAGCTGCTTCATGTCTAAGCTGGGTTAAAACCCTGACAGGCCTCTCCCCTCGCACTGGAATATCCCAAACTAGGGTTAGCACCTTTTACCTGAAGCTATTTAGCAGCTTCTCAAACGTTAACCTAACAAAGCAGCTTCACAGGCTCGTCTGATCGGGGAGAAAACCTGCAGGGTGTTGCTGCTCCGGGGACTAATTACAGCCAGCCACAAAGGCCAGCGACTCCACTTTAATGAATTAAGTGGCTGAAGTTTGGACATTCCAGCCATGTTTAACATACCGTGATGTTATCTTGTGTCATCACAGGCATGGAAAGATGTTGAGACAGACGAGTGTCTTTGTGTCTCTTGTCTTCTTTATGTTCCACCTTACATGATTCTTCTTCAGTCTTATAACTAGTTTGTCAACCAACCAACCAAGCTGCTGCTATCCGCTACATAAATCTATTGATGCAAATCTTCCTGAAATCAGTTGCTGAGAAGATCTTCTGCAACTGAAGATTAAAAGATCAAAGTTTTGCATGATCTAATGAAATACATGAAAATGTGTGATGTCCTGGGTTAAATAAGACAGAGCAAGCGTTAACAGGGACTGATGGATGCACTGACAGCCTAACATAACCGGCTCTATTTACAAATTCTCCCAGCTCTGCTCAGACAGAGCTAAGTGGTCGAGTTTAAACATCCAGGCTGATGTATTAAGTTTTCTCTGCCTATCAGAGTTTAACTTCTGGTGTCCTGTAATGTGTGCTAGTGCAGTGGAACCTATTTTCCTTGAGGACTCTGCTACAAGCAGAAACCAAAGAGTTGTGGTCCGCGGGAGAAAAATCAAGATTATTGAGATAAAACTTCTGTACTAGTGTAGCTACTTGGATGAAAACTACTGGATGCACAAACTGTTTTTATAATCTGATGAGGAGAAAATGCTTTAAAAACCTGTTTTACAGTAGATCTCTATGACACCCATTTCTTCACTTTAGGGCGTAGTTTAAAGAAATTGTGGTCCCAAAACATCTGGATGAAGACAAATCTGAACCTCAACTGGTCTCTGTGTGGAAATGGTCTTAATTTGAACAATCACACAAACTCTGCTTGGTCAGATGGGGCCCCGGGTTGGGCTCCTCTCTGCTAGTGGATCATTCATAGCATAAATTTCAGCTGGCTCGTGCCTCTAAGAGCGAAGCCATCTAAGCCACCCTGCTGGGAGGAATAAATTCTCTGAATCTCACCTTGGGCATCGGGAACTGACAGGACCCGGAGCAATAGTATGCATCAAAGGACTTGGGTGATATAATCCATTCGCTCCATCCGATGTCGGCAAAGTCCACTTTCAGGTACCTGCGGGCGCAGTTCCTGGGCTCGTTCCACTGCTTCTTCCGCGCCTTTTTAATGGTCTGCTCGTCGAACTGCAGCAGGGGCATCTTGTGCCTCGGATTCTTGCGCGTTTTTTTCCGCGGCCGACGAGCCTGCTTGTTTTCGAAAGGCTCGTACGGACTCGTCTCGTCCCACCCGGTGGTCTCGTACGGATACTCTGGACCGGGAAGCTCATTGTTCTGCAGCGGGAGGAGGACGTTGACCGAGCGCTTGTGTCTGGGGTGCAGCTGCTCCTGCTCGGTGTCGTTTCGCTCTCGCAGCCCCGGTTTATGGAAGCCCTCTCCTCCCACCGAGGGCCGTCTCTGGAGAGTGGCCACCACGCTTTCAGGCTCTGAAATGGCAGAGTCGTTGGCGTAAACCAGGATGTACGGCGAGCGGTCCGATAGGAGCTTCTTCCAAGGCTGGGGCCCTTGTGAAGCGACATCGATCCCGATGAGCAGCTCGTCGTGGTGTTTGGCCTGGTTGACCACACGGGTAATGTCCTTCCACTGCCACGATATGAAGTCCCTGTACAGGGTGGACACATTGATCTGGAAATGTCCAAGACTCCTCATCTTGTTGTCCACAGAAGCAAAACTCCAGATGACCATGTGGACGTGGCTGTGTCTCCGGGGGCCGTGGCGGGAGCAGCTCTGGGACCTGGAGCAGCCCCGGGTGCCGTTCTGGAGGTCTCCGATGTAATAATGCAGAGTGGCCGACAGAACGTCCTCTGACTTGGTGAGGGAGGTGAGGTTGAAAATCTGCAGCTGCTTCTTGTTTATTGTACCTGTGTATATAATGAGTGAGATCATTCAGACGGTTACACAACATTTCAATCGCCACAAAAGAAATAAGAAACAGCATCAAGATTAAGAAATATGAACAATTATTATGTGTTGTTGAACTTTCTGTCAGCCATGCAGATTTAGCTGGTTGTTTGCTCAAATCATGAATAATGGACTTTAATGTTTTTCTATAATCTATATAATAAACATAACACACTTCATCCCATCGCTGCAGACACACGCACAACATGAAACATGCACTCTGTGTTGTGGAAGCAGAAATTACTTTGCTCAAAGCTTAACATGCACCCGTCCTGTGCAAAAGTCTTCAGCCATGTCTTCAAATTCAGCTTCCAACGATTCAGACCGTCTTAAAATAGTTTAAAGTTGTTTTGGGCAAAAGTTCGGAGGCTTTCTGAAGGCGTTCCAAAGTCTTTCCTTGGATATTTTCTGCTTGGACATTTTCAGTCCAGTCCTTGTCCCAGACTAACACTGAGTTATGGATTATTCAAGCATAAAAAGCTCCAAACTCAATGGATAACACAGTTTTCTGTTGACAGTTAGCAGAAAACGCCGCAAAAAAACTGTTTTTATTTGGATCTTTAGGATTTTTGTTGCCAGCAGCCTGAAACTGCACAAGATGAGCAGTATGGAAAAGATGGACAGACCCAGCAAAGACCTGGACCAGAGCCTGAGAGATGCATCTGGAACCTCGGTTGATCCATCTACTGTTGGCTGCAGACTCATCAGAAATGGTTTCCATGGAAATGTGGCTGTCAAAACAGCATTATTAAGGAAGACAAACAGGGATCAAAGCCTGCTGTGTGTTACATGAGCCAATAACTGGACTGAAAATGAGTTGGAACGGGTCTGATGGCAGGATGGATCCTACCCAGAACTGGACCTCAGTGTTACTGAAGCAGAGTGGGACAGAGAACAGAACAATAGGCAGAAACATCCAGAGAGGTATGGAGTCCTGTAAGAAGCCTGGAGAACTGTTCCTGAGCAAAACTTATGTCAAGGGTTCAGACTGTGCTGAAGAATAAAGTTACTCAGATCAAAAATGGAATTGCAAGCTCCTTAAAATAGCAACAAACGCAGTTTTTGCCTTAAATAAAATATTTCTATTGCATATTTGCACCTTTTAACAACTTACTGACAGTTGCAGATGAAAGAGGACTTCTGCACAGCGCTGTACATGTTTTTTGGGTGAAATGGTCCTTTAGCTGATGTAATATACAATCAACAGGCGACAGGGGGCAGTAGCCTACAAACTTACAAAGCTGGCCGTCCTCAGCAGTGCCTGCATCCAAGTGTTTACTCAACCTGAGTGTAGAAAATGTTAATGAAAGACATTCAAAAAAGTTAAAGATTAAAGCAAAAAAAGAGAGAAAAGTTCCTTCACACAGGAACCCTCAGTAGCAGAAAGCATCCTG
>JBBBVT010000012.1:1306526-1319963 GCA_037177035.1 Craterocephalus eyresii | reverse complement strand
AGAGAGAGAGAGAGAAAGAGAGAGAGAAAAACAAGCATCTCTGGTCGTTATTCTCCCAGGCCGAGTGAGGAGGAAGCACCTGTCCCCAACCCTCCATCCTCCGTTCTTACCTCCGTTAGTGGCTGCAGCTTGTTTAAGGAAGAATATTCATTTCATTTCATTTCATTGATTTATTGATATATTAGTGATATATAACAAACAGAAACTAGGTTTTGCAGCCATGCATCAGGAGTAAAGATCTAACCAGCTGGTCCTTACCAGAGGGTCCACGTTCAGAATCCGTTTGTCCCTCCTGCTCTTGAAGAGAAGGCTGTTGGGGTCGTCGTAAATCACCTCAAAGTTGGGGCTGGAGTTGGATGCGGACGCCTGTGTCTTCCAGTTGTAGTAGCTGGGGAGGGAAAGCTTGTTAGATGGATGGATTCAGCCTCTCCTGTCACACAGTGTGAATACATGTCCACAGAGAACCAGTGGTTCGTACACGTTTTGTAGCCACAACCCCAAACAGGGCTGGGCGATTTCAACCAAATTTCACATCTTGATATTTTTTATTTTATCACAACCTATGATATATATCTGGATATAAATGTTTTGGTTACGTAACTAAAGAGACGGTTCAAATTTACAGCCCTGAGTGCTAAATGCACTTTTATTAAGGATCTGAAGCATGTGTCTTTAAAAATGTTTGACTGAATGAAAGTAGATGTGTATGAAAATAATAAAAAATACTTTTCAGTGACCATAAAGATACAGTTTTAACTCCAAACTAGCTAAAGAAAAAACTGTATTCCCTCGTTCTATAGTTTGTGTGACAAATTCTTGATATATTTGAAAATCTTGATACATTCTGACTTTTTTCAACAAAACAAACCAACTTACTTATTTTTTTTTCTTCTGCGGCCCTAAAACTCTTCTATATGAACCAGCTGAGAAAGAAGAATTGAAATTTAGAAACACAGCCCAGCATCCAGGCCATCTTCTGCTTCTATAATGTCTAACAAGTAAAAAAACGCTGGAAAAGAAATTAAATCCTGAAATGAGAAAAATCCAATATTTAAGTGAATCCTTTTCCCCATCCTGAGTAAATAAATAAAAATAATATAATTTCTCAAATTTTAAACTTGCTTTGGTAAATAAATTTTATTTTCTCTGATTTTATAGTGAAAAATATATAGATGGAGTAAATGGTATGTGCTACCTGGCCATTTATTTTCTGTTGCATCAAGCGAGCGCCACATGTGGCTCATTTCTTTACGACTGCAGGTTGTAAAAGAATCCAGCTTTGCAGAATATGCACAGCAACCTGCCGAGTAACGCATCTTCTCAGGGAGAGGTTAAAAAGCCTGTTTCTAATTCAGGGCTGCTTTGGAGTTGGCTGAAGCCAGGAATTAGACTAAAGCTGGGACTAATAAGCCAGTGAAACCAAAGAATGGTTTGAATTCCAAAATAAACGACTGATTAATTTACTGCATCCGACTGGATCCCGCTCTGCTCTCAGCTTCCCTCGTGTTTCTCACTGAGCCCAGCAACAATCTGCAACTTTGCAGCACATTTTAAGAGACAAAACCTTTAAATCTGCTCCATGTGCATAAATTACAGGAAATAATTTGTTAGTGTTTGATGTGTTACGCGATCATGTGCTGTTTATTCCCACTGATCCAGTCAAAAAGAGAAAGCGTAGCTTGACATTCTTTGCAGTAGAGTTGGCAGATTTTCTCTGCTGGTGTGAAATATGAGGCGGGCTGGGAGCTAAAAACATGGGATTAGTGTCCGTTTGAACTGTGCTGTGTTTCTTTGTTGGTTTGGATTCAGTACAACTTTTTAGCTGAAGACAGAGTTGGTTTATCTTTGTTTAAAAAAAGTGAAAGCCGCATTAAATGAGGTCAGACTGAGCGATGATTATTTCTTCTATGTATAACCATTTGAAATGTGATCTCACTATGATACCGGGTTTTGTAACTGTCGTATAACACCACATAGTTTCCATAAAAAATATCATTTATGTGTAGAAGTAGCAGAGTATGTCTTTTTTAAAAGGCCTGCTCATTAAAGCAGCATATTAAAAAAAAAAAAAACTTCGAGCAGGAATTTTCAGTGTTTTAGAAATAAAAAATGGGCAGGAATCCCCCACTGTAAAAAATCTAACCAATAAAACATTTTCTCACACCAGAAAGTAAAACGTCACATTGTGTTTAACTTGAAACATCAAAAATTAAAAGGACTACATTCTGAAAACTCCTAAACTTGAAACTCCTACATTTCCCTCTTCATCAGGTCCACCTGTTTTGCAGCAGAAAGGATGGATTCACTCCGGGACTCACATCTTTGTTCGGTTTGGATGCTTTCACACTCCGATTTCCTCAAGTGGACCAAACAGACTGGATCACGCTACAAAACTGCTCACATGAAGCGATCCTCCCAGAAACAACCACTGGCCAAGAAGTAAGAAGAAGAAAATCCGGCTCATTGATTGGCCGGGACCAAAATATTTTTTTTGTTGCAGGTAAACAACGGAGCAACAATAAAGTAGATAAACGGTGGAAATGTGCAGCCTTCGAACTTGTCTGAGTCTCAGTTTCAGCTCCACTTATTCAGCTTCATTATTTAGAGATCAACCTCTAAATAACCGTTGTCCTCTTTAAGGCTGTAATGTCCCGGCCGTGGTGATTATTTCAGCAGGTTCTCATCGTTATCTGTTCACACTTTGATTAGCCAGAGCAGTTCTGAGCAGGTGATGGTTGGAGCTCAGGGAGGCTCGTAAGTCTGAGAGGAGGAACATTGCATGGTGTGAAGCCGGAGCAGTGAGCTGTAAATACGACACGATGACTTCATGGAGCGCTGCCAGGTTTCTATGGGTCCCGTCTAACGTGCTGGGATGCGTTATTGCGGCTAACAGGTGATTCATTGCTAATTAAACGACCCACATCGTGGGAAATACATCTCAAAACGTTTACATTTACATTGCAAACCCTGCCTCCTCCACACCGTCTCTGAAATATCTCCTGCGCTTGCCTGCAGCTGGGATGGTTCTGTGTGGAAAAGCTGTCCACAAACATCCATTTGCTCTTGGGCCCTAATATTTTCTGCCTGCAGCATATTTCGCTAGCTTGCTACGAATGACCAGGAGACGTACAGCAGAGTTCAGGCGATATAAACCGTTTTTTTTTAGCTCCTTCACCATGCAACCCGCCTGCACCGTGCAACTACAGGAAATGCAAATGCACGTTTCTGCAGAGTGGTCAGCTGCTGCAAAGCTACGGAGCGGAGCAGCTGTTCCAGCCTGCTGCTATCTGAGCTGACAATAAATATATGCACAGTGTTTATCGAGATTTTTTTAGATCTCCCCTTTTGTCTCCTGCGCAGCAAAACGCCAATTCACATTGTTTTCTACATTTATTCTAAGTAAAAGAATAAAAGCAAGTTGTGTCACACTGGCTAACACGTGAAGTTTGATCAAGATGATGATGATAGGAAATAAAATAAACCTTCCCGTTTTTCAGGCTCAAACTACACAAACGTGCCAGATTTGTGTCTGTTCTGCCTGCAAACATGTCTCCACCCACCCAGAATCTGATGACCGTACTTTGCCTGGATGAGTTTTCCGTCTTGGGTCAGTTTTCTGAAATCTCTCCATAAACTTGTAAAGAGTTTTAGCTCTCCATCTTAACTCAGAGACTCTGCTTCCCGAAGGTGCTCTTTTTTCATTTCATAATGTTACTGACCTGTTCATTTACTTAATTAGTTGTATCGTGTTCCTCCAGCTGTTTCTGTTTACAACCAGGAAATCTTCACAGAATTTTCCAGTGATCCTGAGACATGCTGCTGGCATCAGAGTAACCCTGTAACACTGAATGCATCGGATCTGATAGTTTCTGAGACTTTTTGCATGACTTTATGGTAAAAACTTGAACACAAACTGGCATCGTGTGGATAGGGAGGTACTACAATCACTTTGGCATATCACACAGTAATAAAAAGTAACTTGTTTTTACTCATTCCTTTTATATTAAAGGGCCAAATAAAGACTTAATACTTCAAAATCTGACTTTTCTCCCTATAAGCAGTTTTAAATCAGGGTTAAAAAGTGTTCTATTTGCAGCCTTTTATGAGATGCGATTGTTTTTCTCTCAGAGAGTTTCTTTCTCTCTTTTTTTGTGATTTTACTTTTGCTTTTAATCCTTTTTCATGCTTTCTGCACATGAAATGTGCTGTACAATTAAACTTGTCTATTCTTTAAAAGGTGAGTTACTGTAGTATTTTGAAGTTGTACAATTTTAACATTTGTTAAGTTTCTTTGCAGTATGGTTAATAAAATATTAGTCCATGAGTTTCCAAACCTTGTTTTTGTAATTAACACTTTTGCAAAGCATCTCATCGTCTTTAGGGTTGTTTTTTTTTTTCTTGAACTGGTCAGAGACACCGTCTGATGTTTCAGCTATCTGCAGCTGTCAGAGTAATCTTCCTCTCCAGGAAACCCATGCTACATGCCTCCAACAGTCCAAACTGTGTGTGGAAATACACTGATGCATGAAATTATAAGGTAAGACATTTTTCCCCGATGTAAAACAGGTTCAGAATAGCTTCCTGCAATGCCCCAATTATGAAATACAAATTGAGGTTTTTCTCCTAAATCTCCCAAATTATATTGTCTGAAACTTGCTTTCAGACCAGCAAACTTCTTCTCTTTGTAAATGAATTCTGACAGTGTTGCAGTGACTATTTATACCAAAATGCCATACAACACTTAACATTTTTTGGGTCAACCACTTTTATTCCATGGTGAACCGCTTACATTTGCAAGAGAACCGGGACAGATGGGAGACATTTTAACACTGAACATGAAAAAGACTGACGGAAAGGGTCCAGCAAAAAAAAAAGGTTTTTGAAGCTATGCCGAGAATTTTGCTCATACGGTACTCGGATGTGTTTACGGGACACTTCCCTCGCTGTCCTATATGAATGGTCACCACGGCGACCAGCTTCACGGACGATGCACAGCAGCTGGATGGCACCACACCCAGACACATGGAGCAGTAAAAAAGTGTGAGAACCTGCGTTTGGTGGAAACAATGACGGCGCTGAGTCCGATGCGTTTACCATGACTGTGGCACACGTGCACAGTGTCCTCCCACTTTCCATAGGAACCCCGCTCAGCGCTATTGTTATCTCCAGGCGGCCGTTTTCCAGCGTAACGTCAGCAGTGTCATTACAGGACTCGGAGGAGCCGGCGCTCAGCGCTGGATGATATACATCATAGACGAGCAAACACCATGTGTTCACTCAGCTTCTTCTTCTGCTGTGTGCGTAGGCAGAATTCAGCCCAGCAAGTCTTCCTAAAGTTAATATTTGAAGAATAAATCACAGAGGCCTCTTCAGCGCTGAGCCTGTATGAAAATGTTAAATCCATTTCCAACAATAAAACCTCTGCTGTGGGATCTTCTGCTTTCACACTGGAATGTCTCCAATTATTCTTATTAAACAACAGAATCAACAACTATTCAGGCCATAAAGATGTTTCTCATTCACCAACCCTCTACAAACCCTAAATCCTACTTACCATTACTAATAACTACTATCATGAGCTCAGATATGCTGAACAAAGTCGCCTCTGTGACGTTTTCTGCTGTTCAGTTCATGAAAGTAAAATATATAAACTGATGCTTTACAAATTATTTTGTTATATCATAATAAATGTCAAGAATGTAACTATTTTTCATCCATTTCAGATGGGATTTAATCTGCTGCTGGGTGGTGGTGGACCGCATGAAAGTTCCCTCCCCACAAGAGTCCCTGCATGCAAAATATTTAGAAAATACAGACGCATCAGCTGATCAACAGAAAATGATTCATGCAGCAGCTCTATGGAAGCTGAGAGGACATTCCTGCTTTTATCTCATGTTACAAAGCTCATTTTCATAGGATGAACAAACTTTACTGGAAATAATCCCCGCCTGTAACGGGTTATGAGCTTTGTTTTCTCACTTCTCAGAAATGAGACGTTAAGTTTCGTTTAACTGGTTATGAACTGTCGGCGTCTGGAACAGTGAGTGAAAAAAAATCTGTTTTATCAGTTGATGGCACTAATTAAACTGAGATATTCCACTATTTTGAGAAAATAATCCTTACTATCTGACCATTACCAGTTGTGGGGATGATTGACAGCCATCAGACTCTGAGGTAGGAGCTAACAAAGCAAACCCAGAGCTAACCAGCTAACGAAGGTAAGTGGGCTAAAGCTTAGGTGCTGTTAGCCGGCTAAAGTAAGCGGCTGTGCTACTTTATGAATTGATGCAGTAAGCTCCTCCCGATTCCAGACGCCGCATCGGTCCACCTCTGCTTCATGGAGCAGACTGACCCTGCCTGGCTTACTGTCACACCAAATTAAAGCAGATCTTAGTAACTCAGGGTTTGTTTACCATGCAGTGCGCACCCCAAAGCTGTAGGGGGAGCTCCACAGCGAAAATAGGCGAAAGATGAAGAAGAATGTTGTAAAGCAGAGACAACTTACGGGTAGTTAGCATGGCTTGAAAGGCATGTAGTAAAAGTAATTATCAAAGCAGTTTAAAAGCAAAAAACTAATCACAGATGAAACATGCATGTCTGTCCGAACGGGTCTACGACCGGCCTTTTAGAGGTAGTCTCGACTATCGCCAGACTTCCAGACCAAAGCAAACGCGAGCATCAATTGGACAACTGCAAGCGCCGTTTCTGGTCAGTCAAGATTAGTTCATTGCAAATAATTGATTAAATACATGTTTTTAATGGGGCCCCACCCCTAATATGAACATTATCTCTGCAGTTTCAGTACAGACAAGCACCATCTTTTCTCAGGTTTCAATAAGTTAATATACTTTATTTTCTATATCATTGTTAAAAACCTTTTAAATCCATCCACATCCTCCACATTTCATCTCATTACAACACTTGTTTTTTTGTGAATCTCCTTCAGACGACCTCATCTGTAAATCAGCGCAGCAGAAATGCCTGGAAATGGAAGGAATTTAATTCTAAATGTCTTTCTCTGCGTTACGTAACGCAGTGACAGAACTGGGTGTTATCCGGGATCTGGCCAAAATGGGCGACATCATCTCGACTGATGGAGGTCAGAGGTCAGACACAGAGGCCCAGAAACCCTCAGACAAGCGGCTCAGACAGCTAGTTCATTTAAACTTTCCCTGCTGGAATGATAACACATTAATGAGGACATTAATAACACTTGTGGACACTTTGCACTCCTCCGTCTGTCAGGTAAGCAGGACACATCTTAGGTCTTAATGAGACGTGCATGCCGGCGGTGGAACGCTGGGCGTATCTGAAACATATCAGCTCTGAGAACAAACAGGATCCAGCCAATGAAGTATGTGCGATCCATGTGTGAAGACTAACAGAGATGACAAGGAATGTTCCGGCTTACCAGCACATATTTATCGAGCTGGCAAACGGAAAGTCCCACCAACCCCCGTTAAAGCTGAAGCACAATGCCTCGCACCGGCTTCGCCAAATCACCTTCGGAGCTGGAACACTTTCCCTTTTGTATAAAAAGTTAATAAAACCAGAAAGCAGTGCAAATATTTTCATAGCAGAAAGTGAAGCCAGGCACACAGGTGCAGGGCAGAGCAGAGCGCTGAGGCAGCGGGCCCATCAGCACGCTGCAGGAAACGCTCAGTGTCCACCAGCTGCTCGCAATGTGAGCGACATGCTGAAAAGCAACATAAACATTTCAAAAAGTCAATTAAAAGTGGAAGACACCAAGATGTAGGGCAGCTCCCTGAAAGCTCGGCGCACTGATCCTCAGAGTGCAGGAACACATGCTCACTGCTGCAGGACATTAAGTAGACATCAGAGATGCTGCAGCACATGTGCAGCGGCAGGAAAGCGTGTGCATGGCTGCAGTTCATAAGCTGGGGGTCAGGATGCAGCGTGTGTGTGTGTGCTTCGACATGTTTAACACACAGACGTATTTCAGTGGATCAGAGTCAGGTTTGGGTTTTATTTACATAAAAGGTCTTATCCAGAGTTTGCTCTGATGCCATGGCAACTAAAGCGAGCAGCATCTGCATGTGCATGAGAGGTGGCGCCTGAGAAAACGAGCCCCGCTCATCGTTGTTTGTCTCAAAAAGAATGTGATATTTCTAAGATTTGAGCAGCGTTTTGCCGGTTTTTCCATTGAACAATGATTAAGCCGTAAAATCTTGTCTTCATTTTGGGAGGATGGAGGAAAAATTTCACGTTTAACTGTTTGTTATCAAGGATGGAGGTTTTATTTTTTTGGTTTAATTATTTATGAAAAACATTTCCGTCTCCGTTCATACATGCCACGTCATCTTTACTCCAAACAAACTGGTCATGTGACCCCGCTACGTCACGTCCGGGGAAGTGCAAATACAGGAAAACTGTTTCCATTATACTTTAGTGAAGTAATTCTATAGATACGTCTGAACAAAACTGTTCATGAGAGCGTTAAAACCCTTTAGAGATATCCGATGTAGGTGTTTCTATTCTCAGATCTTTATTGTGACATTCAGGTTTTGTGCAGTTCTAGGGTGGACGGAAATGTATGATGGGCTTCGTTCACCTAAAATGCTTTCTATTGTGCAATAAAAGTTTTCAAAAAGTCTTTCTCTATAAAGCCACACAACATAAATAGTAGTTCTGTGCAGTTTTAAGTCAAACAGGCTTGTTTTCTCGTGAATATTTAACTTGAACAGAGCGCTGCACCAGCAGCTACAAATCCCTCCGCCGTGTTGCAACATCAGCAGCATGGATGTGTCTTTAGCTACAATAGTTCCAGCACATCTAGTCCAAAACAGGTTTGCATGCTGGAATCATCAACTAGTTCCACTTCAGGAAAGTCTGATGCTGCTGAGGAGTACGTGGCGTCACACCTTACAGGTAAAACTGGACCAATCCGACTTTGTGCAGAGCCACAAGGTAGGCATGATTTAAAGCTCACATTGACGTAAAATACCTCTATAAAGCATCTAAACGTGACATAAATGTTAGAAATTCATACAAAATGATAAGAATTTTCTATCGTCCAGGCGATTATATCGTCATACCCTCGTCCTGGTGATTAATCAGGATTCATTCATTTGAAAATTTGCAATTTGAAAAAGCCGGTGTGACTGCTCTCTGTTCTTTGTGGCTGTGGGGGGAGGGGGAGGAGGAGGAAGAGGAGGAAGAGGAGGTTTAGTGCACTGAGTGGGCTGCAGCTCCAGCATCTGCTCCCTCTCAGCAGCAACCACACTGGCTTTGATTGCTCCCCAAAGAGAATATGAACTTTATTCGTTTAGTGTCTGCCGATAAAAACGGAGGCTGAAGGTCCTCGCTGCAGCTAGCCTGTTGCCATCACCCTCTGCTCTCTTTCACGACTCTCTATCCTCGCCTACTGGACCAGGCCAAGAGATTTTTTCTAAAGCGCAAACGTAATAATGATAAAAGGAATCTAAAATAAAAATAAAAATTCTACTGTTTCCTGTAAAACCTCTCTGTCAGGCCCAGATCTGCCCTCCAGCTGCAGGTCATGCAGGTTTTCTGCCATTTGGCTGAACTCTGAACACAATCATGTAATAGTCATTCTCACCTTTGCCCACTTGTATTTGTCCTTTTGGGATTTTTCGCACGTATCTGAAATGTTGGTAACATGTTGGCGTGCATGTGCGTGTGGAATGTGGGACTGGTTTTGGCTCGTGTAATTCGCTGACAGCTCTCTGTGTACACAAGCATCCTGATAGAGTCAGAATTATACAGATATATAAAAATGCATTTGCGAGGAACCAGGGGGATTTTAGCTTGGACCTGTAAGGTCAGTAGTTCACGTCTGGCTCGTACTGGAACACGGTGAACGGCATGAACCCTGTGCAACCCTGCACACGTCTGCAAAATGAGCCCTACCCTTCCATTAATGCAGGCAAAAAATATCAGTTGTCCCAGAAATAAGATGAAAATAACAAAATAATAAATGAAAATTTATGTAAATCATGGTTTAATGGGAATATTTTCAAAAAATTCTGGATTAAAACCCAGATAAATTATCACTTGCAAAATAAAAAATAAACTGAAGCACTCTGAGAAATGTAAGAAAACACAAAAACATGCAGGGAAACTGATGAACACACAGATGCACACTCATTTTACTGAACAATCCTTTGTTTCCATCACTGCAATCAGCTGTTTTCGTTGGTCCAGGCTCTGAACTGCACATCAAATTTGCATTTGTTCATATTGAGCTGCTGAGGTTAGATGTACTTACATGCACTGCTGTTTCACAAAAACTTTAATCCTAGATGATATGATTTCCTTACATATCAAATCTTGTACCCCCCCCATGTTACAATGGAAGGAGACTTACCATAAATCCCAGCGTCCTGGCATCAGCCTCTTCTTTCCGTTGAAAATTGGTTCAAAATCTTGGGTCTTGAGTCTGTGGGCGTAGTCTATATAACCAGATACTTCCTGTCCAAGAGTATTATGATCCCGTATGAAAATGACCGACTGTAAAGAAGAAAAAGAAGAGAGGGACCCACAAAGGCTCGTGTTGTACTTTGATTCAAGCTGAAAACAGTTCTGTCATGTCATGGCTGGGGCTTACCGAGGTGGGCCGTCTACAGAATATCCTGCTCAGAAACGTGCGTGGGGCTGCAGCTAAATCCTTTTAACTTACAGTAACTAAAGTCTTACTTCCGTTCCAACACTCCTACAGTCAGGACAAAAACCTACCTTGAAATGACATGAAACGTGGAATTTGTGACATAAAACTTAATACTGTGGGTTGTGCGAACAGTTACAGGCCTTTTTGGGGAAAACACACATAAAAGAGGCAAAGTTATGACAAAACAGCATGTGATTCCATCCTCAGGAGGAAACCCACCATTGATGCTCCTTTAAGGGTTTCTCCCCTTTTTCCCCCGTCTATTGAACTTTTTAGCAGTTAATTTAAGCGTCTCATGGCAAAAAATGTTATATATTGTGCAAATGATAATTTCCAAATGACTCATTTGTGATTTGATGTTTTTAAAAGCCCATTTTACAAGTGCATGGTTTCCTTTTCATGGTCTGTAAAGCTACTTTTAGGTGTAAAAGATGCTGGTGTACATCCCGTTACCTTGTGCATCAGAATTTTGAGACTTCAGCTGTGCAGTTATGCGGTAGCAATGGTGCATCTTATTAATGGTCTGTGAGGCAGACCACTGTGTGAACTTTCGATCAGTAGAAAATGCTTCTTGAAGACTCGTAATTGGCTGCGATCTTCCATCAGAAGAACAAGCAACATGCACGCTTTTCAGGCAAAATAAAATCAGCCTTCACCTGCATATTTACAGTGTATTTATCAGCAGTGGAGGGGTTTTGTGAAAATTAGTTTAGTTATGCAGGTCAGGTTAGGCTGTGAGAATTTATTTTACATAATTATGCGGGACCCACGAGTCGGAAAAAACCCGGCCTGCACATCACCGCCGGGAGGCGTCTCTGCCGTGGGACCCTGCAGGACAACAATGGCTCCAGGAATGTCCGATAAATGTCGGTGTGCCTTTAAAAATAACCAGAATCTCAAAAGTTTAAAGCAGCTTTACATTGTTCTGGGTTTTTCCATGAAAATACCAAACAATAACAACAAAAACACACTCATTGTTGTCTCTGAACACATCTGAAATTATTTAGCTCAGTAGATTCTTACAACATTACGTAGACCAGAAGAAGAATTTTGGCTTTAAAACAATTATGACTATTTAGCACAAGCCAAAGATGGATTAAAATAAATAAATACAATCATTTGAAGTAAACAGTCATCATGAGACCTTTCTGCTCCGATGCTGCTGATTGTAAAAACTGGTCAAACCCTGGATATTCATGAGAACTTCATTCTATTCCAGTTAAAAAGCAAAAAAGGAAATATCCCAGTAATGCTGAATGAATCACGACAATATTCAAAGTATTTTTTATTTCATGCCATTAAAAAATAAGAAGGATAAGAAGAAAGTGGTGCTTAATTACTAAGTGGAAAAACCCATCATGTCAGAGCCGGCTACAGTCCAAACATAGATATGAGATGAAGGATCTTCCCTGCAAAGCAAACAGAAATCTGAAGAAGTTTCCCGGCTGCTCATCAGCGACGAGCCTTTGAAGACGAGTTCAAACCGCTCACAACATGACGAGCAAAGAAGGATGACAAATGTTTATGTCACCGGAATCAGACAAAAAGATTGAAAGCCGAGTTGTTCCCCCCCTCCTGCCCTCCGGGGACAGCCGAACATGAAGTGATCTTTTCATGTGGACCGGGTGGTTTAGATGCCGCAGGATGACAATAGATGGAAGACGTCCAAACACTCAGGTGTGAAAAGCTTGTTTTGTCTGCCGTCTCCTGCTTAACAAAAAGCTGTTCTTTCTTTTCTGACGCATCTTAAGGAAGCCCCCCCCCCCCCTTTGTGTGGGGCTTGTCTTGTTTACTCTGAGCATGAATGAGTCCCACTCGGCGGCTTACAGTAACACAGAAAGAGGATCCGGATGATATTACACATGAAGAACTCCGGACACGAGCCATCTGTGGATCCTGTTACTAAAAGCGGAGATAACTAGCTGAGAAGAGAAGAGGGTTCCTTTCTCTCTCAGTCTCTCAAATGTTTAAAACAGATGCTATCAGGTTCACAGCTGGCTGGAGGCCTAAAGCGTCCCCCTATCTGCAGCTCCCATTGAAAAGACATCATTAGGAGCCCATTAGCATCCTGGTGTTGGTGCTCCCGCTCCGCTCAGGATGCAGTTCACATCGGACATCCTAGATCTGCACAGCCTTCACTTTAAACTACGTTTGGCTTTTAACTTCCCACAAACTATAAGTAGATCACTGAAGATGCAGGAAAGCAGCAGCATGGTTATAATGTTCAGTGGGCCAGTAAACACAACCACCTTCCATCGGCTGGGATTATTCAAGTTCAAATGAAGACTAATCACGTCACGTCAGATTCGCCCTCTTCTCCGACTAAAAAATGATCGGACCAATCAGGATGGCCTGGCGGGATATGAGCAGATGTGACGTATTCATTATGTAACAGTAGTTTCTAAACGATGCAGGGGTGTGAACACGGCGTCGACTCTGCAGACGACATCGATCATTTACCGACTTTTTATCCATGACAGCAGCTCTGATTGTTTGTTTTCTCCTGCGATGCTTCATCCATATAACGGGCTCCTGTTGCTGCGACTGGTTGAAGTAGTGTGTCATTCAAAATGACTGACATGTTGTTTCTCCAATCGGATGCAAAGATTTTGAATCCAACCATGCCTTCGGACAGCAAAGCTTATGGACTGATTCCAGGTGGATAATTATGGTGTTAGATAGCTGTCAATTAAAATTTGTGTGCACAAAACGACAACCGTGCATAATCATATAAAGTTGTGCATAAACAAAAAATTGTATATTCACATCTTTGTAAAATCACACATAAA
>JBBBVT010000012.1:1254732-1267834 GCA_037177035.1 Craterocephalus eyresii | reverse complement strand
CTCTTGTTTGAAGTTTTTAAAGCCAAACGTAATAATGAACGGTACTGCTGCGGCATCTGCTCTGTCGGTCGCCATAGAGTCATTTGAATTAAGTATCAATGAGCGGGAATGCAAGCCGCGCACCTGGCGTTGTATCATCTGGTTACCATGGTTACCATGTGGCAAAAGGAGGAAATGGTATTAAGCTTCTCTGACATTTCAGTTTTGCCAACGAAAATACGCCCAGAAAATAAAGATTGTTCACCAGTCCCAAGCCACGAGTCCAAGTCAAGTCTGAAGTCAATTTAGGTGCGACTTAAGTGCGACTCGAGTCCGAGTCGCAAAATCGAGTCCCCATCTCTGCTGGAGGGTCACATTACTTTCAAATATCTGATTCTCAGCAGAGGTTTACAGGCTCAGACACTTGGCTCGGCCGCATGTCACCTTGAGGAATCATCATCCTAAAAACGCTGCGCTATTTATTCCGCAAATAAAAACTTCCCCGAAATGGACTGTGACGCTCAGCAGGTCTCAATCTGCTGGGTAAACATTTCTCAGCTAAACGAGACTGGGAAATGAAATGGAAGGGAAGGCGGGATCCTTTGTCCTATTCTGGGTCCCATAACTGGATGCAAAGCTAAAAGTCAGCCTTGCATCAGCAGATCAGTGGATTAGATGCAGCCTCTCCTCTTCTGGGTCACTTAACTCTGCATTTTCCTCTAAAACACAATTAGTAACATCAAATGGTTAAAAGACGCTGCACCTGTACAGGCTGGAGGATTATTACATGCTGAGTTCACTGGCTAAGGAACTCTTGGCTTCGCCTCCTACAGGCGGCCAGCAGGGAGATATATCCAGACACAAGCTGGACTAGTTTAATCATTGGGCTTTTTTGTTGTTGTTGAAAATCCAAAAGGCATGATGTAAGAAATATGGGATGCAGACTAAAATGTAAACAATAGCAGCTGATACTTGGCTGCAGGGACTGCCTCGGTGGAAGGACTATTTAAAGGTGTCAGAGCGACAAGCAATAAATCAGTTTTATTCATTTTTCAAGATGTTTTGGTGCAATGTGTCCAGTCCCCTGGAGAAGCTTTATCATAGGACCAAAGTGTTTAATTCAAAGCCTGAGGAATCTAAAATCCACCGTGTGCAGACATTCCTAGTGGGAAGAGCCAGGAAGCTTTAGGTAGGATTTAACAGCACTGTCCTGCAGTATACTCACACTGTGTCTGCCTAATAAATGGATGGGAGTCGGAGTGGAAACATACCAAAGTTCAGGAGCCAACAAAGGAGTAAAGGAAAGGAATGAAAAAAGATAAAATGGGAATAAATCAGTTGATTCTAGCAGAGTGTGAAATATGTATGCAGCTTTTTGCTGAAGCATAACATCATTTTAACAGTTGTTCTTATTCGTATTAAACTGTGTGAAAACAAGTCGGCCATAAGGTACAACTAGTGGTAAATGGATGTTGTTATAAGCCTATAATTTGTAGTTAAAGTCACAACGAGTCAATAAAAACCCACTCTGTAAACCAAGAAATACAAATATATGCAGAATATCAAATGTTTATATTTCAACGCTGTGACAGGGTTTAGATCCATCTGAAGGAATAACCATGCCAACTGTTCTGCACAATCTGTTGCATTGGATTGAAAATTGGTAAATCCCCCTGAAAGTTGGAAAACCCCATTAGCACTTTTTCTTCTTGTTTCCAGGAAACAGCAAACTAAAAAGTATTGTAGCAAAAATACAGTTGCATACATAGTTGGTCAGGTTCTGGTGTAAAAGGGTCAAATAGTGCTGCATTTTTCATATAAAACCAAAGAAGACAAAATATTTTTTCTAAGATAGCCATGATAGCAGCAGAAAATGAAATAAAGCTCTTTAATGATCAGCAGTTGAATAAATCATTAGATGTGTCCTAAATGTGAGTTCTTAAACACTGCTAATGCAGAGCAGTTGTGTTGTCGTTACGCTCCCGCATGGCCTCGGTTTAACGCAAGACTTCCTTAGATGCAGAGTAAAAAACTTTAAAGGATGCCCCATTTTCCCAGTGGCAAATCAAACTGATGGATGTTTTAAGGATGTTGGTCCATTTCTTGAATGTCTTCCCACTGTAAGGAAAAATCTTGAGTTAGGGGGACGAAAAAAAAAGAGAGCCCAAGAGATTAGATTAAATGTATCCGTTTTCATTTGCTCTGAAAATGGTGCAGGGGCCGCATTTTTGGGGGCATTTGAGTGGGCAGCTGTTCACAATGGGGAGGGGCCCAGAAGAAATCATTACAGTGGGGATAATCCAGGCTTCCAGTGGCAAACACAGAGTGCCACTTTCATTCTTGGATAGATCTGATTTATTGGGTAAACAAACCTTTCATCCACCCTGAAACAGCCTCCAGATTGCTCATGGCATGTTCTCACTGGATTTGGCTTTTGTCACTTAACCGACTAATTATGGTTTCATTCACGAAAACACTGTATGTCAAAGCTCCTCTATTGATAGCAGATGCATCTCTCAGATAAAACCTAAAGAAATAGAAATGTTCCCAGTCTTTTATTATGTTTTGACAACCATTTATCAAAAGCTCTAAAAGTGGGCTATAAAACATGAGGCCGGTTTAACCTTTCTTCACCCTGATGCACACACAGACGAGCGCACAGCTGCCATGTTGGCCGCTCACACTAACACAGCATGTAACGCTTTGGCTATCCGTTTTCTTTTAACAGACTACGACACTAGCCATGAAATCCATGTCGTGTAATAAGAGTTATATTTCACTGTCAAATGTTTTCCTCCAGACCTGCAACTGTGAGAAAGTGCAGCCCAAGCATCATTGTTCAAAGCTCCGTAAAGAAAGTCCCATAAACAATAAGAGCAACAGTGTTTGGATTAATTTAATCTGGGGTATTCCGTAGGGATCGTGGAACTAAAAGAAAATAGATGCCGATTAGGTGAATCTCAGATATCACAATGGTTGCTTCTATGGACAAAAAGTCCTTTTTTTGTTGAGGCCTTATTCCCACCTCTCCACAACTCTGTGACACCATTCAAGTTAAGGTCATATGATAGCCCAGCAGGACTCTTTCCTTTCCAAAGGCTGTCCACCTTGGTCCTGCTGCTTTGAAATCAAACTTGCCATTGTTATTTTTACTGCCCATGACAAGGACAAAGGGCCTGGGCAGCGGGGACACACACACAGGTTGAAATGCAATAGGGCTGGGAATTCCTCTTTAATTTCAATGCTATACTTGATCTCTGGGCTGCATGACTGACCACCTTATTATCTATAGCGACAGGAGCTTATCAATACAGAACTCGCTGGGTCCACAGACCAAAGACAAACACTTCCTTTATGCGGGATGTCCCCTCTAGGCATGAGACACGCTGCACAGGCCAACCAGCTAAATTCCACAGCTGAAAGGGTCGGAGAATGAAAATCATTTAGAAATAGTTAAATTAGTCAAAGGCAGCACATCTAAACATGCATCAGTTTAACAGAAATACTAAAAGTATAAAATAAAATTGCATAAAAACTTTTCTGTCTTGTGTTTTTTTACAAATATGCATCTGACCTGAATGAAATGTGTGTATATTAATTTGATACACAGTCTTGTGGGAAGTCCATTATATAATACACACATCTGCAAAATGATCCCAACCTTTCTACTAGAGACAGAAAAAACGTCAGTGTAATAAGCTGACAAAGTAATTAATATTTTAAGAAAATCATGACATTGCTTTTGAAATATTGTTCAATGAAAATATATAACAAAAAATAAAAAATAAAAGCAAAAATCATGAATGTAGGCTCCGTCCCTCATCAGCTAATATCAGCAATCAGCTGTTTCCTGGAACTCTCCATCAGACATCTACACCTGTCCACAGGTATTCTGGCCCCCTGCTCAGCAGATACCTGCTCTCAGTGGTTTCTTATTATTTTTTCAACAAAATTAAATTAAAAACAATGTCTTATTTATATTTTATTGAACTTTGGAATCATTTTACAAAACTAGTGTCCACAATCATTAGCAAGAAAAGTGAATGCCTGGTGGACGTCTTGGCTCTCCGAGTGCTTCTAGTTTTCTTCTTGCATCTAAATAAAAAGGTATTTAGATCTTTTTGTTGTGCATAATTCTGCTCACTTTTACTGAATCATTTTACATAAAAAGGTACCGACATAAAGCAAAAGAGGAGAGCATCACTTACACTTGCACATTGCGTTGTGCAGTTTAAACGTCTGTCAAAAAGTGATAATAAATGTCAGTAGCTCTGAGCTCTGACCGGGCAGTTTGCTATCATTCACCTCTGCATCTTACCTGGGAGTGCACAGAGCACGTGCACCGACTCTCTCTCACCAGGCACGTATGATTTAACAAATGAAAATCCTGAGAAACACAGGAGTTCAAAGACCCCCCCCACTAATTATTCCCTGCAGAATGCTCATTCAGACAGGTGGACATACTAATGGACGGGGCTTTATGTCTGAGGGACTGCAGCGATGCATGTTTGCTGAAAGCTTTACAGTTTGCATGTCATTTTGGAAATCAAACGAAGCTCAGTCCTTTCTACTGTATAGTTAACATTAGTGTGATAGAAGGTTGCAGTTTCACACCGACACCATCAGAGCCTTTAAACAAACAGCTGGAAACAAACGGAGCAGAGTGGGTGGTGGGTGGCAGCAGACCTTCAGTTTCAGATGTGAACCTCTCAACAATGGACACCCTCAGGCATCCTGTGCAGGTGTGACCTGAATTTGATAAAAACTTAACTTCTTACCCTGTGCAAATAAAGCCGGAGCTGCCCAGGTGCAGCTTTTGTTTGTGTGTGACTTTTGGCAGTCAAGCAGCTTTCGCAACAGGGCCTGGGAAGTAAAAGCACAATGAAGGCAAGGCACTGAAAGCTTTACAAGTTCATTTGATCTGAGAGATAGCGGAGGGCTCTTTCTGCAGACCAAAACCAGAGGGGGGAAAAAAACACCAAAGCCAATACTTCTGTAGATTTCATGCCTCAGTGTTCGTTTGTGATTGTCCTTAGGCAGAGCAGCACACCAGGTAGCACACTGGTTTTTAAAAACCATTAATGCTAGCAGTCTTTTGCCGGTTCGGAGACAGAATAAGTTTACAGCTGCATAAACATATGACATGAAAGGAGGACAAAGCAGCTGACAAATGAGAAGGAAGGTGACAAAGATGATGTCATCTCTTCTGAGCTCTCAGGGCATTTACATTTAGAAAATATATATTTCACAATATAAGCCAGTTTGGAACAATGTAGTATAAAAGAAAGAAAAAATGTGTTAGGGTATTTACATTTAGAAAATAAATATCTCATAAAATAAGCCAGTTGGGAACAATGAATTTTAATAGAAAATTGAAGTAGCTTAATTCTTACGAAACCAAACAGAATCACTGTTATGTTAAATATAAATTAGCCACCAAATGTCAGAAATATGAGATATGTTTAGAGAAGCAGCTCTTAGCTATTATTATGCTGTTTTTTTAATGATTTTGTGTTTGATTGTAATTGTATTGTAATTCTTATGTTGTATGTAAAGCACCTTGAATTGTCTTGGACCTGAAAAGCGCTATATAAATAAACTTGCCTTGCCTTCAAAGAAAAAGCGACAACTCGGTGAATATCTTCTACATGGCATCACTTACAGAATAAGGATTTATTTATTTGTCCTGGCAGCTACTCAAAACAAATATTGAAATAAACTGAAACTTTTTTTAAGTGTTCGTAAAAAAACACATTTATGCTCAGCTTTGGCCTTTTTGGACATAAATTTCATCTTGGAAGGATTTCATGCAAGCTTCAGGGCTCATCATAGTGACTCCAGTGGTCCGCTCTTGTCTTTATACGGCGGTAAATGCCATTTTAATTCTCCGAGGTTGGGTCATGGGGGTAGCAGCTGAAACGGTAGCCCAGACTTCCCTTTCCCTAGCCACATCTTCCAGCTCATCCATGGGGCGTTCCCAGGCCAGCTGACACCAGGGAGGTAGCACACCTCAGGCCACATCAGCTGCCTCCTCTCTGCAAACTCCTCCACTTGGTGCAGGATCTCCTTCCCCACCCGGCGGGGACACTCCACCCTTTTCCAGCTTTGACCCATGGAGTTGCTGATCCTCAGCCGCTTCACACCCTTGAACCGCTGCAAACTGCTTCAGGGGGAGTGGAAGATCTCATCCCAATGAAGCGACCAGGACTAGATCATCCAGCTCCCCGGCCCCCTCAGCACCCTGGCAGCACATAGAAATCCTGTCCATAAAAGTTAACAAAATCTGTGACTACAGGCATCTCTTTAGACGCTGCAGCTGCCCCAGTCATGAGAGGAGTTCACAAGGGTCAGTTTAGGGGCCTCTCTTTTTCTTATTGACTGTGGTCAATGCAGGAAAACTTCTGCTCCCAACATCAGAACTTCTACCGTCCGTTGTTTTCTCCGAGGCATCCTTCTACATGTGCATATGTTTTGGTTGGACCAAGACCTACATTTTTAGGAGCACTAGAGCTCACTTTCTTTTTTGCTTCAGAGTTCAGTTGCACATTCACACTTCCCCAAATAAATTGCACTTTCCAAGCAAACGAATTAGGATTTGAATAAAAAAAGCTGGTATGAATTAGAGTTGCGCGGATTACTTATTTTTTCATCCGCAACCGCTTCTTAAAATCTCCATCCACACGCACGAGCAATTTTTTACCAATTTTCAAAACGTTACTCGCTTGCCATCCGCAGAGTAGTTTATAGATGTATTTAATTTAAAATCTTAATTTCTCGACACATCATCCGCCTGATCCGCGCATCCGCGTGTGCAACCGCAATCTGCGCATCTCTAGTGTGAATGCACCCCAAACACAAATGAAACTACTGTTATCCATAGAAGAAACAAATAAATTTAGTTGTTGGACTGAAAACTATTTTTTTTACCTTAACTGTTACTTATTTGGACACAAACAAGGACAACAAGTCAGGCATATTGCACAAAGCTGGTTGGTCTGTTCCAGCAGGCATGTTATTATGAACGAGATGCCTAAAATAACAAAAATGTGCAAACATGGAAAAATAATGGGAAAAGTGAAAACATGTGTAAAACCAAGACTACTTTGCATTAGAGCGCTGGAAGAAAAAAAGCTGCAGATATGAGGACCTGGAATGTGTTAGTGAGACTTATCCTTAGATTGGAGGACTAAGGCAGCTAAAGTCATGTGTTTTGTAGACCTTCAGGAAAATATTAATAAATAAAAAAAAGAACAGAAAAGTGTGAGAGATTCTTTACGTTGCTGGGTGGTCTTACTATCAAAACTTATCAAAGAAAATTCATGGTAATTTAACACTTTCATGAAGAAACGCAAACTTCTTACAACTGCATAATTGTTTGCAATTTGTTGCAGATGGAAGTACACAAACAGGGCATGTTTAACCTGCGTATAAGCACCACTCCGATAAATGCAGAACAGAAAATTGCCAAATAAAGAATGAATGAAAAAAAAAAAAGCTGTACATGCAGCCCAGTCAGCGTGTGTGAAACAAGATACAACATACACGTCCACACATGTGCAAATGCTGCCTGGAATACATCTGCCTAATGTAAATACACCAATGAGGTCAAGCCTCGTCAAACTGCATTAAGATTACCTGTTATGTAAACAGTTTCAAAGAGCAGAAGTATTAAGAGGACAAATGTGGGTTAAATTTTAAACAGAAAGGGGCTCAAAGGAAAATAAACATCTTGCAGGTCCAATTTTTCAACAAAGCAACAAAGTGCCCACAAGCTGGGAAAAAATCACGTCAGCAAAATAAGAGTCCGAAATGCACATTGTGATATTTAGCTTGATTTTGTTATGGCAGTCATGTCTGTATACAGGACAACACATGATGGGTTCACTTTTAAAAGGTTTCCTTGAAAGAATAAAGCTCTCCGAGGGGTTGAAGTTATGACAAGCTAATAGACAGAGCTTTTATCATGCAAGTGTTTACACAGCCAACATCCAGAGGGAAAACTTTTGGTGTTACTACTTCTACTCCCTTCCATGCACTTCATATGATCTCATAATTGCAAAGCCCACAGGGGCAGGTAGACTGAGGTCAAACAAACTCCCTTTTGTTCTACAGCATCTTGGAAGTGAATCATTTGAAGTCTATCAGCACCAACGCTGCCTGCAGAGCAAAGCCGAGCGCCGGACCTCCAATGGTACACAATCGATTCATCATGTGCAAAAAGACCCAACACTTTCCTGGCAAGCAGAGGGGCCTTTCACTGCACAGCTAAGTTCCATTAGAAAGGAAAGTTCTAGCCATCTGTGAAAAAAGATCCCTGCTCACCCAGTCAGATTCCCAAAGTGGCTCGATTTCTTCTCCAGAAAATAAAACAAGATCAGGAAGCTTCAGGAGGAGACGTTTTCTGGCCGAGAGCCTCGGACTTGGAAGTGTGAACATTCATCCGCACTGCTTCGCACTCTGTTGGGAGGTGCCCCGGGGTCTACCGGGGGTCACGTTCCGATGAAGCCAAACAGATACTTTCTAGTCATCAGCTGCACATGGAGATTCGCTGTGAAAGGAGCAGCGCAGAGCTGTGCTGCACCTGCCGGCTTTAGTGGATACAAACACGTCTCAGGGCAGATGAAGGACAAACAGACCGCTACAGTGATCGTCCCGACTCCAGTATTACCGTGGTGTGGCAACCGGCCACAAAACAACTCCAGACACTGGAAATGTAGCATTAAACTAGGTGTTTACTTCATAACTCTTGCACACACCTCTAGAAAACACTGTTGATGAACCACTGTTGCTGCTGCTCTATAGCACACTAATCCCCCTTTTCCAGTTTAAACCCGTTTAAACCCGCTTCTGATGGCAGTGGGAAAGGCTCGCTGAACCAAAATGTCAACTTCAAACGGCTCGGCTCCGATCGGCATGCGATGGGAACGCCAGACCCGGGTTGACCCACCAATATACTGATGATTTTAGGCGGTACGAGTCTACAACATGACATGTGCACGATACAACATGATATAAAGGTAACAAACCAAAGGTAAAAAAACAAACAAATCCGCCGTCACCCGCCGAGTTGTGGACGGACTAAAGTGTAAAATAAGAAAGCACGTGGACTCCTGCCTGACTCCATTGTTCACAAAAATAGCTACAACTATTGTTTAATTGCCTAGATTTCTGTTGCGTTTGATGACATCATCAATGTGAAGCCAGCGTGATTGCATCACCAGACATGCATCTGTGGGGAGGGAGGCAACGCAGCTGCCAGCAGGGGATCAGACAAGTTTTTTTCTGTCAACCGGAAAAGAGCCAATTGCCGATTGTTCGCGGGTCAACCCAGCTTTGAAGAACCCAGGTCAACCCGCTAATTTCAATGGGAAAGCGGTTTAAAAACTCATGTCTCAGAAGAAGAGTTATGTCCATGAAGAGACAGATTATCATTAATCACCCTTAAACCTCTTCTCACAGTAAAAACCGTGTTTTCCTCCAGAACTGCATTAAATCTTAGTGTGATGATCCAACCAACCAGTCATGCTGGAGATGATGATGTGAGCTGTTTGACATGGAGCATCATCCTGCTGGAAGCTCATCAGAAGATGCTCCACTGGGCTCAGAGAGGATGGACATGGTCAGCAACAGGATCAGGGAGGCTGTTCTGGTTAAACCATGCATCACAATATTTCACCACCCAATTTAATATCAATTCAGCAAATCCTCTGAATCAATTCACCTCCTGACCTATGGGGGGCGCTGTGCATCTTATTCACATTGTATAGGCAGAGGCTGCATTAGGTCATACAAAAACAAAATGGCAACCAAAGGAAACCTTTTTTTCCTTGAGGACCCCCTTTACACAAATACTAAAAAGCTGAAGCAATGCTTCATTTTATGCTTGAAAAGTGAGATTCTCTCCATAAATAACGTAGTCTGACTGACTTCGGTCCTTCCATGAAGCCAAAGCTACATAAACAACATATAACCTTTGTTTTTCTTAAAATAGGTGCAACGTGTGGACAATGTCACTGAAAGACCCGGACCCAGGTTAGCTAAGTACCACTGCTGAGCTTCCACCATGTCAGGCTGTGGAGGCAGCACGCATGAATGAATGGAGCAATTAGCAAATGAAAGCAGGTGTGTAGAGAACGGGAATAAAAATCTACAGAATAAAATAGGAAACAAGACAACCAAGACCAGAATCTAAAGAACACACTGCAACAGGAATGCAAAAACTAAACCAAAAGCATAAAGCCTGGCACACCAACATAGAGCAGGAGGGAAATACGAGCACAACACTCGTCACTTCTTTCATGGGTTTAAACAACTTAATGAGATTTGGAAGTCCAAAATAGCTGGATAAGGTTTGAACATGACTGGAATAATGTTTTTTTATTCATTAATTTTGCTGGTTGCCTTCACGTAGCAGCAACATGTTATTCTGCCACATGCTGCTGGAGTCACAGCCACAATTCATACTGAACATCATCACCACCTGCAACTGTAATTTAATAAATATCTAAACACAGATAAGCACATGTAGCTCCACATTATTAAAGTTCACGTCCCTGCTTTTACTGCAAGTCTAATCATAAAGTTGAAGTTGTGACAAGTGTTTTTTAGCGAGGTTAAATAAACTAGAGAGTGGAAAGACTGACGCTTGTGTTTCTTAAACTGGTGTTGGCAACTTGCGGCTTGTGCTCCGGTTCCTATGATGAGGCCCCTCCACAACTTATCTTAAAAAGCACATTTTGAACAAGGTAGTATTAGTAAAAGGCTGTTCTGGTTGGGAGGGGGGGCAGGCAGCTGGCTCTGGTGGTATTTGGGGAGGGACCGGGGTGGAGGGGCATTTCCACTCAACTTGACACAGTATGGATTTTGTTCCCATCCTAATGGAATTGCAGAAATATTTGAGGGGAATCCCATTACGTAGCAATTGGAGTGCTGTAATAATGTACTCACAGTCATTTTCCCACTGCGGTTGGCCTCCTCTCGCTCTGCCAGGGCTTTCAGGAAGTTATCTTTGAGTTCCTTTCCTGCACTTGCCAGTGTCCTGGAAAAGACAACACTCAAACGGTTTGAAATGTTTCTCTTAACCTGAAAAAAAAAATAGTCACATGAGGCCTTAAAGGTTCTTTATTTAAGGGAGCTTTTCACCCGTATGCATACTGCGGCTTCAGAACCTTCTAGCTAATCCCTCCTCCCACTAAACTGGATTCATTCTTGAGAACACAGAGCAATAATTTAGCATTTTCTTAAACTCTGCAGAGGTGATATATTTCCTTTTCCTCCCTTTGACTTTTCTAACTACAGTACTGCATGCTTGAGGAAGACTCAAACCAGCATGTAGTCTGTGAGTAAGCAGCACTTCACAGCAGCTGGAAGGCTCTCAGAGTTCTCACAGTTACACCATTTCCTCACACAAATTGCCGTCATCATCATAAATATTGTTGGCACGGAAAATAAATCAGAAAACTACAAAAATAAAAAGGAGTTCACATGACACTGTGGCAGCTATTTTCATTCAGGCCATCCGGTTTCCATGGAAACATGAATTTTGGCGCATACTGATGTGTCCACACCTGAAAAAACACTGGCACTAATATTTAAGACAGTTAACACCAGAGTAGAAGCAGCAGAGCTCTGGCAGGCCTCCAAGATCTACTGTGCTATCCTCAGGCAGTAAACAGGTCCTCGGTAGAAAAAATGCAGAAAATGGAGTTAAAGCACTAATATTACATTTGAGTGTGGCTTCCAACTGCAGCGAAATCTCTTGATTTCCTGATTTGGCATATTTTACATGATCATACAATGTCACAATTTTTGTTTTTTTATTTATTTTTTAAGTGAATCATTAATTAAAAATAAAAAAACTGCGTGATATGGAAGCTGACCTGTAAGTTTTTCATTGGTGGGATGGTGCCTTGCACAAAAATACTTTACAGATTAAAATATTTAAGTTAACAACAGAAAATGAATGAATGAAGTTAGCAATAACAAAATTATATTTTGAACAATATCTTGTTTCAATACATAAATATAAGTAGAAGATATTTTCCTGCATCATAAAGCTCTATAGTATTACATTAAACTATTTAAACCGGCATAAATAAGACTAAGGCAAGGTTCATACCAGATGTATAATAATGATGTTTGCATGGATTATTTTCGTTTATATGCACACGTAGTTTGGCCGGGTTAACGAGGGAATCGCTCTGTAGCATGGAAAAGTTGTTTAGCATAAAAACTACATTGAGGTGAACATAAAAAGTTTATATACTTCAGCGTATTTAGCATGTTTTGCAAAGAAAATGGCACATTAGTTATGAAATGTCAACTGTGTGGGACCATGGTATACGCCGATTAAACATCAAAGACCCATGCATCACGCAGTTTTCATGCATTTTGCTGCACATCGTGTGTCGTAGACTCCGCGTCATGCATTAAAACCGTGTAACGCACAGGTCCTTGCTTAATCCTAACACAGCTTGATAGAGGCAAGCTCTGTTAACCCTTTAATGCCTTACGGATCGTATGCCATACATAACGTTTCTGAGACCTTTTCCATCACTTTGTGGTAAAACCATTGAACAAAACCCTGTTGTATACGTATCTTCTGTCAGCTTACCTGACCGTCAAGGGTGTAGGTTTGAATAGGGACGGTAGGGACATAACACTACCAACTTTTCATGAGGCTCAAATTGTCCCCACCAACTTTTAAGCAACCTTATTCATATTATATAAATGAGCCCAGTTACATATGTAATTTAGATCGTCTTCGCATATGTTGTGAGGATAGAATTGACCCTACCATTATTAAGTGAATTATTTCCATTATGTTCAGACTTGTATTTACCCCTTTTACTTGCTGAATGTGCCGGTCCATTTTTTCTCTCACACGCATGTTTGATTGGCTGATGAGACGCGCACACTCACACAGCCCCGACAGAAATGCGTGTCGCCAAATCATGCCTCCTCCTCCGCCCCCTTCGAAGAGGATGGATATTAGAATATTTTTCCAGCCAGAAGGAGCAACAGGAGCCGCTGTAAGTAATGTATCGTTCCATCCATCCATCCATTATCTACCGCTTATCCGGGGTCGGGTCGCGGGGGCAGCAGCTTGAGCAGGGAAGCCCAG
>JBBBVT010000012.1:1237617-1248871 GCA_037177035.1 Craterocephalus eyresii | reverse complement strand
TAAAAACTACATGTCCCATTAAATCAACGTTAAAAGTGAGAGTGCTACCTGTGAAAAGATGGCCGCCCAGCGCGGACCTTCCACTCCATTGGCCGGCAGCGCGGGCGAGTCATCTAGCCTTTATTATGTATATCTATGCACGTATCAACGTACACTTTTCTAACAACACAGATGTGTTTTGTAACAGCTAGGCCGAAGCGTGCACACCCGCTCTAACCTAAGCGTGCACTCTTCACTCCCAGCAGTTCACAGGTGAGGATGGAGAGGAATACAAAGAACGGAGAATGTGGGAAGTAGAAAAGGGAAAGTCTGGGTCAGTGATCTCTCATTTCCGGCTAATTCAACAATAAGTTTTAACAACAACCCATCGTCAGCATCACTGCCGTTTTGATCAGAAGCCTATATGTGCTTGTTGTTTGGTAGATTATGTGTAGAAATTCCCTGTGTGCACCTGGCCAGATGGTCCTGCTGTTCAACCAATCCCTGGGGCTCCTCAGCTTTCTACCTGATCTTTTCTTCTGCTTTTAACTGAACAATAATCACTTTAGCATAACCAGTCGCATCTGGTTCCAGCGCTACGACTAAGCAAGGGAATTACCCAGTATGGCAACGTCATCAAGTAACGACACAACCCAGGTAAATGTCTGCCGTAAATCTGGCCTACAATGTCGACTAAATGTGAGCGCAGCCGTATTCCATATCCAGGGCAACAACTGACATCTGGACCACTCCTGGCCCACACAGCACCTGCCATAACCGAGCCATGAGTCCCAAAAGTAGGCGGGATTCGGCCCAAACATGTCGGCTATCTGGGAAAGACGTATGTCAGAAAGGAAATGTCAGTCATGCTATTCTTGGAGCATCTAAACTGTGAAACCACAGTAGGTATTACAGGATTTGTCAGGGACTGGATTGGCTTTGCACTATCACTACTGGAGTTACTGGCTACACTGGGTGGTCACATCTAATTTGACATGCCAGATTGGACACTGCAATCAGAGGGTAGGCCACAAAAATCAACACAATGAGTCTATTTCAACACTTGATGTGTTCTTACATGTGTCTGGAAAAGAATAAAAAGGTTTGCAGCCGATGCAACCAAATGATGAGATAAACACTTCAGACCAAAAATGCCAGAGCAGCAGTGCTAAGAACTAACCGATATCTGGAAACGATTACCTCAGCGTTGCTTCCACTCACTGCACAAACTCTAAAAGTGAGGCAGGAAAATGTCAGAAAGTAAACTGAAAGTCATCCGGGATGCTGCTTGGTCTCTGAGTTTATGCAACGCTTTGTCCGGCTATGTTGGGGGTGAACAGCTGTTGTTGCGTGAAGACATCCGAGTGTGTTTACACATATATAAACACAGCAGTGCAGAGCATACCTAAACCCAGAGGCTTTTTCCTGTGCTGAGAGTGAAGTTTTTAGACGATTCACTCTCGGTCAGGGTTACACTATCAAAGTTCATCTTTTTAAAGGTTTATCTTCTAACATGGATTTTGCTTTCATAAGATTACTATTGATGTTAAACCGTGTGAAATATGTTTTGACATCACAAACTCTGCGTAATCTTTCATAAAACTTCTAAAAAAAGTTTTTTTCCTTTCCTTTCCTGGAACCAATTTTAAGTTGATGCTCAGCTACAAAAATTCCTCCCAGGAAACAGAACAGTGAGACGTAGTTATATTTCAATTAAACCAAATGTTTATATTTACAGATTGTGAGGTTTATGTTTTAAGGCCCGATCTTGAACTTCTGTTACACCCAACGACGGCTCGTCCAGCATCCATCTTGCTTCCGGTCTATTCTCTCAGCTCTGGCCAGGCAGTAACAATCCGTCTGCTGTTCACTCTCGTCTTACTCTGTAACTTTCCTCACTTCTTCTTCCATATCTTTGATCATTCAGTTCAGTTTAACTCTGTTTTATTTGTGTAGCACCAATTCAGGCCAATGCATTATGACCCAATTAAAACAAAACCACCTAAGTGGAAATTATAACTTGAAACACTCAGAAAGCAGACCTTCCATCGATTGTGGGCATTACTTTTGAGCTAAAAGCTCTAATGAAAAAATAATCCCCATCTCCATAGGAGAGGTTACTTTAAAAGATGCCAGGCGGGGATCCGGATCACCCCCAAAATCTAATCACTTATTCCTTTATTCTATTTCTCAGATTTCCAGAAAATTAAATGAAAATCCATCCCTAACTTGAGGAGTTATATTCCTAACAGACAAACCTCTGTCCTGGTGGAGGAAATAATAACGGATTTCATATGAGAAAGCTGATAAATAGTAATAACCAATCTAAGGAAGACTGCATCAAGTCTAAACTTTGATTTAATGCCCCAATTCGATGAAAAACTCACCATTAAGTGTGGTGAAACTGCAGATCAATGATGGCTCGAGCAACGTATGTCAAGAGTTGGAGGCAGAGTTTTATGGCCAGAAAGTTATTTTAGTGTTGCTTCAGACACCTGAGCTGATGCTCAGCTGAAGGAAGCAGCATCAGATCAGAAATGACTCCAACCCCCTTTCTTCGTGCAGTTTCACCACACTTGACGACCAAATTCAACCTGCATCACACATGTAAAGATTTGCCTGGAATAATTAATGAAACGCCATTAAAAAGCTTCTTTGAGGAATGAGGGCTTCACATTCCTATTTAATTTGAAGTCTTGGTTTTGCAAATAAATATTCAATAACTTGAAGATGAAGGGTTTTTTCTCTTTGTTTGGTTTGAACTGCAGAACGGGGACCAGATGTTGGACTTTAGAATAATTTCTTATTTTGCTGTGCAGATTAATAGATTGAAGCTTTTATAATCCTGCTGCTTCGACGGTATAGCAGATGGGAACTCTCAGGAATACGGTGATTTCTGAAGAAACAAACCATACTGTACCAGAATATTTTCTCTCAGAGTGCTTGGGAAAAAGAATCTTATGAAAAATATTATTTTGGGCTGGTGGACGCTGAGGGAAATTCCACTCGGCATGACAATTTACTTTGTTTTGGGCTTTTTATAAAATCCTCTGTCACCTTTGATTACAATGAGCTGAAGGTATCAGTTACATATGTGCTAAACATGATATTCTACCGGAGTTTTCTGTGTGTACCAGGGCCACCTTGGCTTTTGTGGGGTTGTGGAGGCGGGACGCCGTACATAACCAGCTTGAGACGTGCATGAGGATAAAAAAAAAAAAATCACCATCATCTCTTCAATGCAGGCTTCTCATATAAAAGAAAGCTAAATCTGATGTATTCCACTCCTCCCCATCTATCTGCAGATTTCGATGCCCAAACACAAACAGAAAGGAGATAAGATTGCACCTAAAATTAAACCTAAAGTGCAGATTTTCAACAAAACTTCAGAAGTTCAGGAAAAAGAAAATCAACATCTGCGTAAGCCTTAAAAACAGAGCAAGTTCTCATCCCTGAAAGGATTTCTGTCGTGCACGTGTCAGCAATATGGTTTCTTCCTCATCAGTTTATTAGCTTACATTGGCCAAGGCAACACACACGAAATCATTTAAAAAGTATTTTTTAATCAATTTCAATCACTGATTAGTGAAGAATTTCCTCAACAGCAGCTTTCTCGCAGGTCTATTTCTTATTTTTTGGTTGTACACTTGTGCAGCTTTTTCAAACAGAATGAAGTGAATGGTGAACAGGTGGAGAAGATGAAAGTTTCAGGATGAGGGGTTTGAACTTCCTACAGAAGCAATCACAGCAGCAGCGCCCATTTACACAAAACACTCCTTCCTGTCAGCAACTGATCTGAATCAGCATTAATCAGACATCATTTGCAGATGTTCAACATCTTACGCTATCAGTCGGATGTTATCAGAGTTCATTCACCGTAATCTCAGATTAGTTCACTTTACTGGTATTTGCATGGAAAGCCGTTGCTTTCAATAGCAAAAGTCCTTTCTATTAGTTCGTCTCACTCATTGTCTTTATATTTCCAAGTTAAACTATAAAATGGAAGAAGTAAAAGTTCCTTCCATCTTATCTTTTTTCAGTTTATCTGTCTTTATTCAAGTTTTACTTTAAAAGGTGCATTGCGCCAGTGTAAATGCTACTAGATTTTTTTTGGCCAAGCATCCTCTCCCAGCAGCCTGATGCAGAATGAGCCCTTAACCTGCCGCTGCCAGTATCGTATTTTTCCTCCATCGCTATCAGAGCATCATAGAGACACAATGATCACTACATGGATAACAGGATGCCTCTCACACACAGACACACACACCTGTTGGACAAAGAAAAAACTTTTTCTAGTGCAACAGAAAGAGCCAAACTGGAGTCTGAGCGACGCAGGAGTAAAAGCAGTCAATGTGAGAAACATCAGCATTAAATGATCTTTTAAAAAGTTACCTGAACACAAATGAACTAATTGCATATGAAGGAGATGTAATTTGCAGTAACTGCATCTGTAATTTGATTGTTTGTTTTTTTATAATATTGTGAATTTGTAGGGAAATCAGCCGTGTTGGTTTGATCTGAATGTAGAGTGACTTTACTCACGGTTTCTTATATATTGTTTGCTTTAGGTTTTCTGTTTTATTAAATGGTTACATGGTTTAATTTTACTCTATGTTTTGTTGTAGATGAATTAAAGTGACCGCTTTGTGGAAGCTAATGGGGATCCTAATAGAGAATAAAGAAAAGCTGAGTATTATTAGTCACAAATTACCATTAATCAGTTTGATTGCGGTTAAATCTGTTGGATGAGTAATTAAAGGAGTTGGTTAATTAGAATATTTATTGTAGTGAATTGTTTAAATTGTTTTAACTTGTTTACCTGTCCTGGCACCACGGATGGAAATGAGAAGGCGGCTAAATCTGATGCAATGCATCTTTTCTCGTCTCCGAAGTATAAAAGCATATAAAAAAAGTGTAGCAGGCGGTGGTGTAGCGTCTTCACAAATCTGTTCAATTATTTTACTTTTATAGGACAAACCAATCACATTGCTAGCGTTTTAGTCAGATTCTTCTGGAAATAAATCTAGCCCACATGAAAATAAAATAAAAATATCAGGGTTGCTTAATATTGATACAAGACAAAATCAGCTCTTTTAAGATAAAAACGCAATTATAATGATGTAGACAGATCTAATGATAATAAACTTCTATTTCAGAGATATTTTGTTTTATTATCCGTACTAAACCATTTTTCTGAGAGAGAACCAGAATAAAAATGATGTAAAATCTAGTTAAATAAAACCTTCTTCAACATCCAGCACGTTTTTTTTTACTTAAAATAAAAACAACTTTAGGAATTAATGGATTAAAAGTATTCAAAAGGTCACATTATGGTGGGATTAAAATAAAGACTTGCTGCTAACAAACACTGAACATGCAATCATTGTTCCATCGGCTGGACCACACTTGAGACTGAACTTTGTTTGAAAGCTCCAGAAACTGTGAACGAGTAACGATTTCACAGCACGTTTTGGGAGTCTTGCATGTAGCCTGTAAGTAAGCACAGATGTTTCCTAATCAAGTCATTAGGATGAAATATGGAATGTCTTCTGAAATGTGGAAAAATACAGTTTGTTATGTGCTATCTGCTGCGGCAGCGTACGAAGCTGGCGTGCACGCTGATGTGTGCGCTGCGTGGACGGATGTGGTGGCGAGCCGAAGCCTGACAGGATGTGTGGCCCTGCACGGCGCTTGCAGGAGAGCGCTCCAAATTTACACGCCCGTCCAAAATCACAAAGTGCAAGGAAGGCAATTGGCTTGACAGCACATGTAATAGAGACTGCAAAACCTCGTTGCCCAAGGGCCCTCGCCAGAGCAGCAGTCGTGGAGAGTGGCGGGGGTTTGGCGGGCTAAAAATGAGCCTGGGATCAGCTCTGTAAGCCTTCTCATGTCAGTCACATCCACAATCTTATTTTTGCTGAGCATCTGGAGCTCGGACCCCCAGAGAAATGTATTCGCTCCTGCGTCTTCGTGGCACTGGTTTTACTTGGCACTGCGAGTGATAGCTCGCTTTTAATATAGAGTAGAGAGTTAGAGAGCGGAGAATTCTTGAGGCGGACTGTAAAAACGTAGCAGCACAATGGACAATGAGCATGGCTGTGGCCGGGACTGTGGGGAGATCGCGGGGAGCCTGATGGAAACCTCGCAGCAACGTAGTGAGCACGCGAGGCCAGGACATGTGCTGACATGGACGTGTGGGCCCGGGCCAGGAAACGGACGCCTCTCTGCTGCTCAGCACTGCCGCCCTGCTCCTGCTTTTTACTCTGACTTTCTATCAGACGCTGCTCTTGTTTGCAGTAAACATAAACATAATATGTAATGTACTAAACATTCTTATAATGAGATCAGTAAACAGATCATCTTTTCTGTGCGGCCGGTCTGGCAGCATTTCCTGCTGACCGTGTCTGCATGTAAGTTGAGGCGATGCACGGCCATGTGAGCGGTCGACATGACACTCACAGCTTCAGGTGTCCGTGCTTTTCATGCTCATCTTCTGCACCTTGTTTGTGGTTCAGCTATGCTGTTTTTCTTGGAGGTGTTCATGGAGGTGCATGCAGAACAGTTCCAGCATTGCAGATTGTGGTCTGGACCTTGAAGCATCTCCATTCTTCTCCTGTACAAGCAGTCAGACCTGCTGCTGTGTTTGATGGTTTCCGATTCCAGCAGAGCTTCAGCTGTCGAAATGAGGAGTTTGTGCTGATTTGCTGTGGTTGCTTTTCTCCAAACATGCTGTGAATTATGACAAACATCCTCACTTCGACCTGGTCTGTCCAAAGGACGGCGTTCAAAACCCTGAACTTTGTTTAGATGCGACTTTGCAAACCTAATTTGAGCTGCCGCAATCTTTTCAGAAAAAGCTTTTCCTTGGCCAAGTTTTCCAAACAAGCTTGTTCACACTTTTCCCGTTTCGTGCTTGGAACGAGCTGAATGAGGTCTTTACGGAGTCATAGATGTAGCTTTCCCTCATCTACTGATGACAAAGTGGATGGATTGCACATACAGAGAAAACTTTTCCTCGCTGTCTCTGATCGTGGCCTCTTTGTTTTTTTCCTGAATCAGACATGGACAAACATTGAACAGCAGCCATTGTGTTGATATCCAGTTTGTTTTTTTTCTGTCTTGTCCAGCATCATATCAGCAGAATGATGGTCTTTGTGTAAGAAGCCCCTCTTTTTTCCATGCTTTGTTTTTCATGTTGTTTTTTTGCTTCTTTGGTTTCTTTACTTTTATTTTATCTCATCTATCTTTATTTATAAATGATTCTGACATGATGTCTGACACCATGAATAACGCAATGTTTATCTTGGGGATGGAAATCACACCACACATCCACACTATGAAGACATAAAGAGCCAGCATGTGTCCCGGCTGGTTTATTCTTCTTTTTAAATGCACAGAGCTGCACCAGCTATGGCGTGACGTTACACTCCTCACATGATGGAGTGAAGTGGAAAATCCAGCGTGGCAGAGACTCTGAAACGCTCCTGGTGGGACCACACACACCAGCTGGAAAGCTTAACGTTCCCACACCACCACGCGTTTTGTGGAAATAAGGCTAAAGGAGTCAGACCCTGTGGCTTTGTTGTTACGCACTGAAACATAAAAGGTTCAAATACTCAGAAGGTGTCCTTTCTTTTGACTGTAATGGGTTTTTATTAAACAGAACACAGGTGAGGAAGTTTAAATATTTAAAGGACATTAAATAAATGTGTATTTAGACAAGAATAAGCTTTAACAAATCTAGCTGTTTCACCTTCCATGAATAAAAAAGCAGCTCTGGAGGAACAGGTCCTTGATTCAAACAACCCCCTAACCCAACAACTACACAGCCGACTAAGCGTCCCATTCATCCCAGTTTCCGTTTTCAATCATGTATAGAGTTTCACTTATGTCTGATGAGAGCACCAGGCCTTTTGTCTGGGCTTTTTGTGATGTGCTGGCAGCCCCCCTCCCCGCTCCCTCCATATCTTCCTCTTTGCCCCCTTTCACAGCCAAGCTGCTACAAGAAGCGAGTTGTCCTTCAAAATGAGACGGGGCAACAACAGGACATCATCTGATTAGCATTCAGCGCGCCATCTCCACTCCCCGGGTATTTTATTACCACAGGTGCAGGGGCATTCACTGATCAGATGCACGCTATAGGCGAGGTTAGCCCTTAATTGAAAACAGCTCTATTTATACACCTGCAGGCACTAAAGGTCTCTCAGAGAGCACAGTGTGGCTGAAAAGAAGAGAAAGGAAGGAAGGGAGGGGGGGCACGGAGCAGTGACAGAGCTGTGAAAAAAGACGTGCCTAGGGAGACATAGATTACGGCCCACAGAGAAGCAAAGGCATTCCCAAAACAGCAAGGCTGCCCGAGTGCAGCCAGAGGAAACGTATGCAGGTGCAAACGTCTTCAGGGGAAACAAAGATCAGGATTTACTGGAGAGGGACAGAAATAAAAGGATTCTTCCAAACATTAGGTTTACTTTATTGTTGAATCTCTGGATGAATAAAAGCCGGGTTTATTTTTCACTGTGCTGCTGCCAGTTTCTGCAGCCAGCTCATCCATCAGAACATCGTCCTGATTGTGCTCGGCGGATTGCAGGTGCTGCTCTGCATCCTGGGGGCCTGGATTTCCACAATGCCACCATAACAGTAGGTCACTGGGTTACTGGGTGGAAGGGAAATTAGGAAACCACGGAGGAAGGAGCAGGCTGCACTCAGACAGGTCAAACTGGACACTTTGATGAGAAACGTCGTGTTTTTAGAGGTCTTCCACGATTAAAGCTGGTCTTTCCTTCAAAAGGCATAAAGGTCTGAGGTTTTATGTATCACGGATTAATCAAAAAAGTCATTTATTCCGCCCTGTAAGTTCCACAGTAACTATTTAAAAACAGCTATAACCAAATTAGCAAGCATCTTTCCCATTATATCCACATATAAAACAAGTGTTCAGGATTCCTCAGCTAAATAAAGTCAAGTTTAGATAAAATTGAAAAATGAACTACTACTGTAAAATGTTTTTATCAACTCGTTGATATTGGGGAAAACATTATTATTATTATTAAAGTTAAATTTTTGTTTTTTTTAAATAAAAAAATCAGATGTTAAATAATGAAACCACCACTGTGTTTTGTGGATTTGGGGGTGAGAAAATAGAACTTTTTTCACCAAATTTCATAAAAAAATGATGGTTGTGAATAGTGATACTTATTTTCCCTCCCATTTTGTTATTACATTTACATTCTTTCATGTAGTAAATGGCACTGACTACATAAGTTTGACTAATGTGACTGAAACAAACGTATACCACCTCTGTGAAAAGTTTGTGAAAGAACAGAAAAGACATTTCCATAAAGAATCTAAAAGAAACCCGATATTGTCGTTTTGAAAATCATGACTCAAAATATCGTGATATTCCAGTAAAAGTATACACTGTATTTTCTTACACCTCTACACCGAGAATCGGCAGAGGTTTGCTTGTGTCCACCGCAGCACTGAGGAAAATAAGAATGATGGCGCACAGAAAACTATTTGCTTTGAGAAGGAACAACAGGAACAATCTTTGAATGAGATTTATAAAAAGGAGCTAAATATTCCTTTACAAAAACAGATTCTGATGAATATGAAATGTCTAATTCTGTTTAGGAAATGCTAGCTAAGTTTACATGGAGTTCTTTCAGAATGAAAATGATCCATGTACATGCCTCACTCCGAATGAAAAGGGCCAAACTGAAATGATTTTCCTACAGATAGAAAATTTCTTCTTCAGGTTGCTTCTTGCCGCACGTGCTCCGACTACATGTAAAAACGCAACGAGTGACGTTTCCTTACTTTGGAAGAAAGCGAAGAACAAACAGATTCACTGGCCGGCGGCAGAAAGTTTGTTTTTTTATTAAAACACCTTTTCCTCTTTGTTGCTTGCAATCTGAATGCATGAGCATCAAGGTGCTGCTTGTAAAAATCGCAGAAAACCACGGCAGTGACGTTGGGTTTGTAGAGCTTCCACCTCTGAGAAATCACCCGAGGTAAACATCTCTCTCACTGCAAAAACTCCAAATCTTTCCAAATGCATTTTCCTCATTTCTAGTCCATCTTCAAAATACTATATTTTGTCTTATTCCAAGAAATCTCATCCAGCGAATTTTTCACTTTTTTTTTTTTTATTTCAAGCAAAAATACAATGTTTTAAAAAATGTTTCAGTTCATTTTTGGAGTGGCCTTTTTCCAGTGCTGCTCATGTCAGACTGGAGAATTCTGCTTAAACATGAGCCCACGGACGCACCACATCCGAATAGATGAGTTCCCATGGAAACAGCTGCCCTGACACCTTAAGTCGGGATGATTTCCAACCGAACACATGTAAACGTGGCTACCGGGGAGCTCAGAAAAAGCTGTATGGATGCAGATGTTGGAAACAGAACACACATCTTGTCCCAACATTTCCCCTGATCCTGTCGGGACAAGATGAAAGGCTCTGTGGGCTCGTATCGATGGAGCTGCAGGTGTGGAGGCTCCCGTTTCACCTGTGTCACTGATGTTCACCACACTGGGAGGAGGAGGGGGGGGGCATCTGCACATTTGGATAAGCATCTAAGAGTTCAATCAAATTCAGCACCTAGCGGGTAAATGTTTGGATACTCTAAAACCGTGTGTGTGTGTGTGTGTGTGTGGAGGGGGGGTTAACTGTCTGTTCTGGCTTACCATCAAAGCAGAAAGGCCGACCACGTGGCTTTATCAGGACAGAGGATGTGTGTGTGTGTGTGTGTGTGTGTGCAGCACCAGCGTGTCCTCCGGCCGCTGCAGGAATTTCACACTTGTTCAAATACACGGAGCGGATCTGCAGAGATGCTCCCATTTGTCCCGGCTTTGGTAAAATGTAGAAACTTAGGAAAAGATTCATTTGTCGTCCTTCATGTTTCACAGTGACGGACAGGACCAGTGTGACCAAAGCAAGTCCGGTGCTGCCCCGTTTCCGCTGAGGGTACGGCGCCGCTCGCTGCTTCTGTCGGCCAATCAGTGCGTTGTACAGTGTGACATCAGTAACTCCACCTGAGCCAGACCGGACCATTTTCTGATGGACCCACAACTGAAGGGGCCCAAAACTGGTCCTGTTTGGTCCGATTTTATGGGAGGCCGACCCGTACCGTACCGCTCAGTAGGCTTTACACGATCAGGATTTTAGGGGCCGATCACCGATCAGAGAGTTTAATAAAACCGATCCGATCACTGGCCTAAATGTGGGAATCAAATGTGCCCATTTTTATACAGTTTAAGGAGTATTTTAAAAACT
>JBBBVT010000012.1:1116352-1129693 GCA_037177035.1 Craterocephalus eyresii | reverse complement strand
TAAAATAAATGTGAAGACTTTGTGTAACACACGGCACATTTCACATTTCTGCTGTAAGAAACAACAACCTGAGTAAACTCTGGAGAAAATGAACAAGGGAGAACACCAAGCAGGTCAGGTGAAAGGCTGGATAGAAAATCTTGATTTTCTTTGTTGGTATCGGCACCGATACCCGATACTGGTACTGGATCGGGACAGCCCTAACGGACGTCATACTTAGACATTAGTTTGTTTTTATCGCATATGTTTGATTTGAGCAGGTTTTCGGTTTCACCACAGATATGTAAAAATATTCCTGGTTTATTTCTTCTTTTCAACCCATTAAAACTGTGTTCATCAAATCAGCTTGTTTACTTACTGGTAGTCCATGATGATGATTTTTTTTTTATTTTCAATTGGTTTGAAATATAAAATATAAAGATATATTATTATTATTATTACTACTAATATTACAAATACTAATTAGAAAAATATATTTTTTGTCTTACCCATTAAATAAAAAAGATTTTTTTAAATAAAATGAGATTTTACTTTAACAGTAATGATAATGATTATAATATTTGTAAATAATTTCATACTTATGATCTATTTAATTTAATAATAATATATAATGCTAATAGATACAAATATATAACTATAACAATGGTATTTGTCTTTTTAAATAAAAAGATATTCTGAGATCAACTAGCTGGTTCTAGAGCTGCTACAGTTTTCATATGAGCTATTAATTAAACCTCAGTGTTGTATCTTTTCCTGTTCTTTGCCAGAAGTCATTAAAATGTAAACATGAGCATGAAGAATCTTTATAAATAATCCCAGGATGAGTAGAAATGAAAGCAGCATTCTCGCAGCTGATGCTGCTCGGCTCATTTGAAGTCAGTATTTTGTAGTCGTCTGTACACTGTGATCTTGGCTCGTCGACATGACGATACGTGTGAAACTTTAATCACTCATCACTGTGACATTTATAAACCGGATCTTTTAAATTAGATCTGCCATGTTGTTCTACAAAATTTCTTCGTTTCTGTAGAATCTCTGAAATCATGAATCTCTTCTCAGTCGGTTCCTTTTCTTCCAGTCATCATTTCTTCACAGCGCTGCTTCTGTCTTCTCGCTTCCTTTACTTTTTCTTTCTGAAGATAAACAGTAGTAAATCATCTGTATGTTAAAACTCCCGCGTGGAGATGCAGCAAACAGAGAAAACCCTGTATGCAAACATGCATTCAGCTGCAAACTCTCCTTATAATCCCCAACCAGAACAGATGATTGCTAAGGCATTCTAGATGGAACAACAGATTTTAATGTCCTCGCTGACTACAATCCAATCAAAAATGTATGATTATGAGCTGGGCTGGCTCCTGCAGGTCTTGGAGCTCTAAAAGAGATTATGCATCATATGATGACGGCGGTTCTGTAACTACTCCAAATCAACTTGAACCTCACCTCCGCTAATCCGCCCATTTCATTTTTTTAAATCCAAACTGCTCATGATAACATGTTGTTTCATTTTCCAGACAACAGCTGATGCAGCAGAGTCAGATTCATGTTTTTACCTCCTCTTTTCATACCCAACTTATATGTGTTTCTGCAGAATAAACCATCATGTGTGTTTTTAAAAAAGAAAAACTATTAATTGTTTTAATTATGTACGAAACAGGAAATGTAAGTTAACTTTCCATAGCATTAAATCAGTTCCCAGAGATCGGTATACCTCTACATTTATATAACCAGTCATTCAAAACCCCAAAGTTGTTATCCATCAAACACTTCCTTCTGCTAAAGTTGCAAAAGACAGAGAAAAAAGTTTTTCGCTTCCCTCCAGCCTTTTGGCTAAAAGTCTTCATGTTTGGTTTAGGTCCCACAATAAATAAGACAAAGAAACAATGAAAAGCTACCGGTAAATCTGTCTCGGATAGCTGGTGGGGTAACAGACGCAGCAGACGTCCCTGTGCCATCAGAACAAGCTAGAATCGGATGTTTTTAAGGTTAGAAAGTTACAGCAATGCACTTCGTAACTTTCTGACTCTAAAACTCGATGTTTCCGACTCGTCGTATGACACAGGGAAATATATCATGTGCGTTTCTGCAGCCATCGGTGTCCAGTAGAAACCAGATACAATGATGAGGTTGCATCTGAGATGAAAGAAAAATCACAATGTATCGTAGTATCATGATATATCGAGATATATCGTATCGTTGCTCCTGTTCTGTGATATACATCGTATTTGCAGTGTGTGTCACTGAGGTCATGGTAAAGTTGTGCAGTCTGCCTTTAGGAAGCAACGGTCAGGTTAGGTTGTCAGGACGTTTTATCGATGCATCTGTGAGAACCTCGGCCTCATGGCGCTTCCTGCAGCCTGCCGTTTACTCCGCCTGCCGTTTGCCCGGGCCTGCTTCATTAACTCTTGGCTGCCGAAGGTGAGCCGTTAAGTAGCTATCGGCTGGGCGCTCTGAGGAAACACATCTGCTGGAAGGCTCTTAGAGGATGCGCCACAGATGCATCAATTCCCTGCTCCACACTCGCCGTCTAAATAATTCACCAGCGCTGACAATCCCTGCAGCCCGGACCGGCTGCGTGGAACGCCGGAGCCGGAACTTCGTCTCCGTCCATCTGTCGGCCGCCTGTCGCCTTGTTCTCCTGCCCGTGGAACTCAGACATGGGAGATAACGGCATTCCCTGGATCCCGGTGCTCAGCTGCAGCTTCCCGCCCCCACGGCGGACCCGGGGGGGGGCCGGAGCGACCGTCCCGTCATCAGCCTCCACGTCCAGGAAGCAGCGTTCCTCTGCCGGGCACGGGGCTGTGGAGGAGCACTCATGGAGGAGGCATCATCTGGGCTGACAGCTGTGGCATCAGGCTGGAAACGCTGGCATCTGCCACCCCCACCCCTTCCTCCCCCCCACCCCACCGTGCACACCCCGCTGGGCTTCGATTGAGAGGTTAAGCGGCTCGCAGCAGCATGTTCTCACCTGTGTTCTCACAGTTAAGGTGCAGGAAAAGCTAATGCTAATGATGGAGCAGCTCTCCATCTGCTCCTGTGGGGCTGTGAAGACGTGGATGGACACAGGTGGAGGTGGAAAGTAATGAGTTCCTTTTACTCAGCTTCCTGTAATGGAGTTGGTTTTGTAATTCTGTTGGTAGCTTTTGAAATAAATAATTTGACTTTTCCTGCAGTACCTCTGACCCAAGTCATTTTACTTCTTTACACCGGAAACGTCCCTGTTACTGAACAAAAACACCTGAACGGTGTTAACGCTGATCATCAGCTGATCATCAGCTGATCATCAGCTGATGATCAGCTGATCATCAGCTGATCGACTTTGCTGACGTTTGGTGTGACACCGTGAGCTTTTCTCTGTTTAACCTTCTATTCGTTGTTTCGTTAAACACATCCTGAAGCAGAACGTCTTCATGATGTCAGTAATGAAGTAACTTTTACTCAAATTACATTTTAAATCAAGTACTGTTGTTGCAGATTTTCAGATGGGTACTTTTGTTTGAGTAGAATTTAAGCAGAGTGAAGACAGTTTGACTTTTTTCTGTACTTTCTGCACCTCTGGGCATAGATAAATGAAAGCTCCTGCATCCGTTCGGTCTCCTGCAGAAGGTTGAACCTGCATGAAGCTCTCGGCTGGGCTTTACTTCTTCAGCACTTGTTTACAAACTAAACAGAGGAATGTTAACTGGTGGTTGGATGTTGGGAAACCGAAGCTTTCCTAGGAAGCAGCTGAACTCTGCGGCTTTCTGTGGGAAATTCTCATCGTTAATACGTTGCTAATGAGGATCATGTTCTCATGAACTTGGACGGTGTGTGCCCGGTTATGTTGCTGCTTTGCCACTTTGTGGAAAGTTTGGAGCCAAAGTATCTCCAAATCATATCATTGTGTGTGTGCTGCATGGCCGTGCAGGTGGAGGGGGGGGGTTCCTGTGTGCTGCATGTTGCCTGTCCGGTGGAGCGGAAGGTCTGTAACATCCACCTGAGCGCTGGGTTCTGGTTTTTATCATGATGACACTTTCTGCAACTTCCCTGCAAAACGTTGCACAAAGGAGACCTGCAGACATCTTCCCTGCAGCCTCCATGCTCGCCTGCAGATGTGCAGATATGCAAAGTCTGAGGAGATAACAGAAACCGTTGTCACACGTCAGGTACCGTTGTCATGGAAACAGAAGAGGCATATTCTGGTCTGCAACGTTATCAATGATGCGCTTTAAAAACAAAGTTGACCAAAGTGCTGCGATGTGCAACGGGACAAAGAAAAACAAGATAGACAAATATGTTAACATTTTATATATGAGAAATATGTTTAAAAACATAATAAATAATATAAATAAGTATAAACACACCAAAAAACTAAACTAAAAGTGTCCAAAGACATAAACTGAACTAAAGTCTGCTGAAAATGTCCCACGTCATGCTGCACGGATGGCTTTAATACGAGAGAGGAGACCCGTCTCATCCCGCTGAGCTCCCCACTGGCGCGGGCCAATCAGGACCGGAGAGATGGGACGGTGTCAGTGCGGCGGGGGGGGGGGTCTACAGGCAGAGATTCATGCAGAAGCCGGTTCTCCTCTGTGGCTGATCCAGCCGCAGACCTGGGCCCAAACGCTGCTGCTTTACCAGCCGTCGTGTTTCTGTTACCGGCTAAGATGCTGCACAGAATCAACCTGCAGGGGAAAATTCCACAGCTGGAAACATGAGACTTTTATTTATCCAGAGAGGGGGACCCTGATGAGGAGCCTTACAGCTGAACAACCTGTAAAACTGCTTTACCAGTTTTTTTTATCAGTTTCTGAACCGGGACTGATCCGATCCGGCCCCTGAGCGCCCTGGCCTTTATCAGAACCTCTGCAGAGTAATGACTCCTGGATGCCGAGTGACAGGCCTTGCATATGCTGCTCTCAATTATTCAGACTCCTCAATTTTCATATCTTTAAGGGAAGTTTGAAAGCCATTAGCGTCAGCGTTGTCAGCCGCTCCAGCTGCACGGCTTCAGCAGTGCTCAGCGTCGCTTTTCCACGGATCAGCGGCAGCCAGGGACACACTTCTGCTGAGGCGAAGGAGACATTGTCTGCCGTTCAACTGGTGTCCTGGGAAGCAGCGTCTCTTCCCATCCCTGAGCCTCGCCACAGTCTGCTCTCTGCTCTGCCACTCCTTCCAGCATAACCACAGCCGGAGCAAACAGCTGCAGGCCGCACTCTCTGGCTTTTACTGCAGGAGAGTTCAACGACAGCCAACACTTGTGTGAATTATTCACCACACTCAGTCAAAGTGACACGCTCGCCTTTATTTCACATCAAGCCGCACATTGTTTTAGACATGGCCGCTGTCACGTGTCCAGAGGAAAAGCATGAAAACTGGATACGGACGAGAAGTTTCAGCGTCTTTTTCTACAGAAAGCATCCAGGATTCTGTTGAAGTCGCAGCGAGTAGAAACCAGCATCACAGCAGCCTGGAAAGGTTCCACATCTCCTCCACGGTTTGCAGGAGAAGCTGTGATTCAGTCATGGGGGGGATTTTATATAAAGGAAGAAAATAACCAGAATATGCAAATATTTTCACTATATGACCTCCGATCAATATCACAATTAACTGTATATATGACCTCATTTACATTTTTTGTTTTTTAGTTTCGCAGCTGACTGAAAGTTTTCTTGCAAATATTTTCATTAAAGAAAACAGATATTGAATATAGTTAGAATAATGCTCACCTACAGATTTGATACCAGCAAATATCAAAACCTCCATCTGTAAAGCATCTTTGAGTCGCTATAAACCAGCAAATGGATCAACTCATTGCTATTTTCTTTATTTTTAGTCATTTATTTATTTTTCGTTATGGAAAAATGTTTTATTTATGATATTGTGACCTTTGAATGATTTCAGTCACAAACCTTTTGTTGAAGTTTATTGTCTTAAGAGCAGCTGAAAAGGAAGTTCTGTATGGTCATATGATGTTTTTAAATTCAGAAATAATATATCCGAATAAAATAATTCAGAATTAAATTCTTCTCCTTCGGGTTTACATGGAAATATTAATTTAGAATTAACATTTAGATGGAAATTAAGCTTATTCAGAATGAAGTTTCATTCAGAATTAAGATTTGCATCAGGAATTAAGTGTTTACATGCTCATTTTTCATCAAGTTAAAGCCGAATTAACTTTAATTCTGAATTATAGAGGAACTAAAGCTCACGTAAACGTGGCCATCACGGCTTCCTGCTGATCTTCCTGACTCTGTGTCCTTAGACCTTGTTCTGACTGAACTCTTACAGGTGAAAAAGCTTTTTGGCTTCTCACTGTATCTGAGTGTCAGTCGTTCATCAGGAGATTTTCATTAACATTATTGCTATTATTATTATTATTATTAATAATAATAAATTAAGATCTTATTTGTTTTTGGAAACAGTTTTTTTTTATTAGCAGGAACAAATTTAACAATACTGCTAATTCTTTAATTAGAGGATCAATCATTTTGTCATGTAGTGATCATTGTTCTGGCAATATTATGTAAAAGAAATAAAAAGGTAAGAGGATGTATGGCTTCTGCCTGTTTGCTGGAGCTGAATCATCCGTCGGTTGGCTCGCGGTGCATTAAGGATGTCCGGCATTGTCAGGGAAGCGTCTTCGTCAGCTCAGCTCGCCGGGGGTGGGGGGCTGATTAACAACCTGCCCGCCAATACTGCGGATTGAGAGTGTCAGCTATATTAGCCTCTCCCCTCACCCATTCAGCACAGGCACGTCGTTAGCACGCTTCATCACATTCACTCACTCCTTTATTTATAGGCTGCAAATAAACCCACCAGCAAGACAAAGAAGTGGATGTGAAGAAGGAAACCTGTATTAAATGATAAAAAGATGAAGTTTAAATGAAACAGAGTGTCAACAAGTTGCTCTTTTATAACTTCTCTGGACTTGAAGTGAAATATTTTTTGTGATAAACAGGGCGAGGTGCAGAGAAGTGGCTTTGGAAAATGGAAGAAAAGGCTGCATAGTAATGGCCGCGCGGTCTGGTCGCTCATCTGTTCCCAACCACAGGAGAGCGGCGGCCCACGGCGCTGCCTCGGGCTACATCCGAGCAAAGGCAGCGCTCCTGTTATTATTCTGCAGCCGCGGCCTCCCCGGTACGCGTGCAGCCTCGCGCAGCTGGCCCCTCACACACCGCACCGCTCCGCGGACCCCGCTCTTTCTTCATGTTGGATTTCAAGCGTTTCTCTTGCTCCACGTCCTGAATTCTCATTAAACCTGCTGTAATTGGATGGGGCATAATGGACATATGGAAATTGCGGTGCCGTTCATCATTAGGGTTTTAATTGTGCCCGTTTTCGCCTCTGCATTTTCCCTCTAAATAAGTCGGCCGACTTCCCCGGCTGATAATGAGGACTTCCTACCGTTCACTTGCACCACTTAGTTTTGTTGTCTTCTTTGTTGAGCTGATGCAATTACAGGTCCTGTTTTGCTTTTTTTTCTATTTTTCTTCCAGATTTGTAGGCGAGCCATTATTATTGTGTCAATTGTCCTATTACACATAATGCATGTTTTATCGTAACCCTCATGCCCTTCTCGTGACACTTTTGTCCCTTTTTGTCAGCTTTTTTCCCCGTTTGGTGGTGTTTTGGCAGTGTAACAGTTCAGGCAGGGAATTTTTGCAACAAGTCTTGTATGTAGTCAAGTTTTTCAAATCCAATGTCTTATTTTCTCTAATGTCTTTCATCCTTTGGCATCTTCTGCTGATCCCCGTGGACAAACGTGTTCCTGCTATAAAATCATCGTAAATGAATATTTTTCCTCTAAAGTCATTAATTATTTTAACAACTTCCGTCCTGCTCAAAAATACCAAAGTTTCAATCATTTTCAAGATTTTAACACTTTAAATGCCAGCTTCATTATCTGAAATACTGCTTCATTCAAACAAAAAAACCCCCAGAAAAACTGAATTAAGTTCTATATAATAAATATCAGACAGAGGGGTGTTTGGTGGTGATCAGACACTTGACAGACATGTCAAAGATCAGCAAAATAATTTATCTGATTCAATTTGCAATTTTTATGTAGTATCAGAAACATCCTCTGGTGACCCTCATGGACAAAAGTGTCCCATTGGCTTCGATTAAAACCACAGTTTTTAATCTTCTAATTATTATAGCTTAAAACAAATATTTTGTGATGTCAGCATTTCATCTGAAAGACCAATATTAACATTTGACATTTTTTCAAGATTCCACCAGATTCAACTACTTTACCATCATTGACGGATGCAGGAACATCTGCTGGTTTTCACTTATATTATGTAGCTGTAGGATAGTTTGAAACTCATACATAAAAAATATGAATGAAATTTGAAAAAGCTTGTTAATGATCTTTGATGTATCCAAGTGTCTGATCACCACCGCAGACACATCTATCTGATACTTACTAGATGGACAATAAACCAGTTTTTGTGTCTTTTTTTATTGAATGAGGCAGGACTTTGGATGTTCAAACTGGCATTTAAAGGGTTAAGATACAGAAAATGATTGAATGTTTGGTCCGTTTCAGCAGGACAGAGCTGTTGAAGTGATTAATGAAAGAAAAATGATGATTTGAAAGCAGTGTTTGTGGACAAGTGTTAATATGTGAGGTATTTATGAAACCTAAAAGCCTAAAACATGTGTAATCAAGCTTTAAACGGGGAATGTTTGCTCAAACGACCTATATTTCTGCATTATTCATGCTATTATGATTTTTGTGATGATTTCTGTGCATAAAGAAAGACCTGAGCTGCATCTTGTGTGAAGTGAAACAGCAAAAATCTGAGCTGGGGAACTCTGAAACTAAGCTGAAATGTTCCAAGTTTTTATCATGAACTCCTAAAAATCCTGTTTACTTCATTTTCCAGGACGATGGATGTGCTCATCAGCCTAAACAACGGCAAGTCCTTCATCACCACGGCTCACACCATCACCGCCTCCACATGTGTAAGTTGTTTGTCTTTGAATGTTTCTGCTTTTTGACTGTGGTGCAGATGCAGCTGCTTCCCTGATTCAGTATTAAATCATAATATGTGACAATCGCTTTTCCTGTTGTTGAGGCAGAACTTCCTCTTCTCTGCTTCTCATGTGATTTCCTCCGAATAGGCCTGATGTTTGGGGCTTTTCTGTACTTTCCTGCATGCATACTGATAGTCAGAATACGTGTTTGTAATGTGGAAAATGTTGATGTGAACATTAAAGTGCTAATAAAATCCGGCCAGTCTTTTTTTAAATGTGGTCATGATTTCCTCCTGCAGTCGGACGGTGTGGTGGTGGCCATCGTCTTCCTGGTGCTGCTGGTCCTCGTGGCTTTGGCTCTCATGTGGTGGTTCTGGCCTCTCTGCTGCAAAGTGGTGAGTGTAGTAGGTTACATAACCTCTTCCACCCCGAACCCCCCGTTTTACCTACCAGGGTAAAAGCACATTTAGTAAAAACTACATTTCTCTTTGGGAAGTCATTAACTGAGCAGAATCACAGTTTTCTGCCTGGTTACAGGGGTTTGATTGGATGAAGACGTGTGTCAATCACTCTGCATGAAATGTTTCATTTCAGTTCAGTGAAGATACTGTCAACATGCTGAGTCATGGTTTTAAAAGCTTTTATATGAAATACAACAAATATTCAGGTGAAGGAGAAACTTCTGAGCATTTTCTCTCATATTCCATCTTCAGTTACTTTACTCGGATAAAATCTCGTTAGCTTTATTCTGATACTACAATGGTTCACAAAGCGTTTATGATCACGGAGTGCAAGATGACGATTACCACCAAGCATCGTTAAAAACTGCCAAAAATGTTTTGCTTGCATTCAGCAATGATGGAAATATACTCGTTGCTAATTTCTATGAATTTGAATGCAGCTGTGAGAAGATGACAGGATCTTTATTTTTTGTTTTATTGCTCATTTCTCACACCTGTGCATTTCCTGTTGCTGCAGCTGCAGATGTTTCCTGCAAGCTTAAAGTCACAGGATTAGAATTAAACATGCAGAACCAAACCAGGCAGGTTTATTAATAGAACAAGTTACTTCTAGGTGCTTCATATCGAAGAAAATACAATAAAAAACAAATCAAACTTTTAAAAAGAAATGAAAGGGAATCAGAAGAAAAACATGTAAAATGAGGATTAACACATCACAAAGACAGATGCAGCTTCAGCCTGATATTCTGAGTTAAGTTGTATTGAAGCTGCTGGGCTTCGGTGGTTTGGAGCCTCAGAGAGGTGAGGAAGCCACTTCCTGCTGATGGCAGCCTGAGATCAAGTTGTGCAAAATGATGAAGTTATTTTCTGCGACCAGACGGCTGCAAACAAAACAAGGCGTAGATTAAGGGGCGAGGGATGTGGGGGACAGATTGCCTGAAAGTTGCGGAAATCTCTGTTTATTCAGGACTAATCAGGGCTGTGTGCGGACTGAAGGGATTCTAACCATCGCACAGATTTAATCTCATTAGAGTCTGTCCCTGCTCCAGCTTACAGCAGGTTTCCTCGTCCGGAGATGAATCTTGTCAATCATCCTCCTCTTGTTATTGTTGTTATTGCTCAAGTAGAGATATTTTTCCTTTATTTGAACTACAAGATGATGAAAAACAAAGCAGATAGAGAGAGCGGTCTGATGGGGGGGATGAGTCCTCCCAGAATAGTAAAGCAGAGCAGAGAGCAGAACAAGCTTTGGAAAGTCCTTTTAGAAGTCTGGAGAAGTTAGAGGTTCAGAAGCTTCTCGGATCAAATACGGACCTTAAAGCTCTGCAGCTGTGATGCTGCCGTTCTGAAGGTCCTGCTGAATCTGTCGTAGATAAATTTCTTATCAATCGACGCTGCTGATGAACAAGGAGTCTGCAGACAGACGTCTTAATGATTCTTTTAATCAAACAAACAGAGTGGCCCTTTTCGGAATCAAAGACCCCAAACATCTTACTGTATATAGACCATAGTTTAACACAATTGGTTGATATCTTCATCTGCTTACCACCACACTATTCTGGGACACTTGCCTTCTAGGGCATCTGATGCATCCGATATCATATTATAATATCACTGTCATTATGTGGTCTTGTTTACTAGCAACCTTCCCAAACAACCAACACCTGCTGTTTGGTCAGTCACCTTCACACAACTTACACAGGTCAACACAGACATACTGACCAATGCAATCCAATGTGCTGCAGCAGGAAAGCACAGAAACCTGCAGGACAGCTTCATGTGTGCACGCAGTTAACTGTTGCATTGCTCCAGTAAAGCGCTGCACGTCTGTAAAAAGGCGTATCAGTGGGTGGGAGTGTTTACAGAGTAGTATGTGGTGTACAGAAGTCATGCCCCTTCTCCTGAACGCTGTGTTTGTTCCCTGGAAGGCCACTGTAGGAGGAACCACGACGGCTGTAAACACACTTTGCATGTGTGTGTGCTCATATGCTGAAGGTTGGAGCGGCTCTCATTAATCCCACAGACCGCCGCATGTTTGCTCAGAGCCGGATCAGCATGAAAACTATCGCTTTAAAAACTCATTTAACCAATTACTGAAATCCAGATTATAGTTAGCGGCTGTAAGGGGGGTTGGGGGTGCAGATGGTGCGTTTTCCCTGATAGATGTGATCAAGGCAGAGTCCTCCGCGTCGCCCTCTCCAGCCCCGGAAACGCGAGACGTCACCTGGCTTTGTGGACTCGGAGGGATCCCATCCAGGATGAGATGGAAGCATATTTTGGAAAACCAACAAAGGCATTAAAATGTAAACCCCCTGCAGCATGTCTGGCCGCCCATGTGTTTGTCTTGGTGCAGAGAGCTGCTGTTGCCTTCCATCCAGGGACGCAGCAGAAGAGGAGGGCCATGTGTGGCTTGTTAATATTTAAACCCCCAGTCTGCCAGCTTTCAGCAGCTCTCACACACAAACATGCCCGGCTTTTCTATCGTTCTCTCTCTCTCTCTCTCTCCCCGCTCCACCCACATGGCCGGTCGCCAGCAGAGAGGTCACACAAGCTGTGGAGCGCTAATTTCTTTGTTTATGATTTGTTTGGAACGAAGCCTTTCGTTTAAATCAAAGGATTCCCAGATGAAGTTTTTAGCTTTGCTGCCAGTAAAATGCCGTCACATTTCACTCACCGTGGGCTGGGAAGCCCATGGGGGTAACATCGGGGCGAGGTCAGCCCTGTCAGGTCAGCAGGAATATTTTTATTTAGCTCCTAAATCTGCTTCCTGCCACTGATCCATCATAACCAGCAGCTTGACTCGACACCATCTGAGTTTGGGAACCAACAGATTAGCAAGTCCAGCTATGGAGACGGCCATATGGGACGGTGGCTGCCCCCCCCCAGCTCCCCCGCTGCAGCTTTAGTTTGTACTTGTGCGGCGGCGCGGCGGAGCGACACATCTGCCGGCAGGTTGCTGGGAACGAGCAGCGGATAATTCCTTATTTAGCCCACAACACGCAGCGAAATCTGCTGCGTAATTACTGCATCAGAGCAGATCATCCCGGCTCGGCAAGGTGTGGCTGCACCATGCGAGGCGGCGTATGGAAAGGTCAGACTCAGACCTCTGTGGGATTTGCATGCAGAGAAATGAATTAACCCTAATTGATTGTTTCTCATTACTCTAATGACAACAGTATGCAGAGTCTCTGAGCTCCACACGTACCTACGATACGGCGCCTGGTTAAAAGGCCGGGAGGCGTCACACACCTATCATCATGTTTGACAGTTTTTTAATGTTTTATTTGTTCTAAAAGTTTGTTTTTACTACTTCTTCATGCTGGTAATGTTTTCTAACTGTGCTCTTCCTCTACGTGAAATGTTCTGCACTAATAAACTTTGAATCTCTTTTTTCATTCCTCTCATGAGGAGAAACGTTTTGGTTACTCGTTTTATTTGTCCTTTTGGCATCTTGTCCTGTAAACAGAGTAAATATTTGTAACTGATCACTGATCATCAGTCTGGAAGTTTGGACGCCCTTTAGGTAAAGATTTGGGTGAACAGCGCCGTAACTCTGTCTGCGCAGCATCCGTCTATCCGTCAGCATGTTTTCCCATAAAATCTAATATTTGTGATCTGTTTAAAAGAAAAAGACAAAAAAAAGATAAAGAAAAAAAAAGAAAAAAAGATAAGAAAAATATTTTTAAAAAATTTATTAAAATCGAAAATTGGATTACGTTTTAAAAAATCTGAGATTTTATTGTATTTTTTGGCCATATCCCCATCAAGTAGATTTTTCAGCTTTTCCTCACGGGCCTGGTGTTGGTTTACAAGCAGAATCCTTGTAACCAGGTGATGTGTGTGTGTGTGTGTGTGAGTGTGTGTGTGTGTGTGTGTGTGTGTGTGTGTGTGTGTGTGTGTGTGTGTGTGTGTG
>JBBBVT010000012.1:1093761-1104693 GCA_037177035.1 Craterocephalus eyresii | reverse complement strand
CACTACTTTTAGATCCATGTCTCTTTAACAGAAGTCGGATTATTGCTGCTATGTTTGTCACCTTCTACCACGATCACAGACCAGTAATGTAATTTTATTATTGCATCATTTTGCTGTTCATGAAGTAGAAGTCTTAAATAATTCCACCTTATCTTTGATGCCTCCTGTGTTTGCACTTCTACCTGTTTTTAGGGTTTTAACCTATTTATTTGATTAGGTCTTATTAACTTATGATGCATCATACGGTGTGTTACTGTATATAATGCACAAATTTCTTTCGTATTAACATTTATTTTATTTATCAGCCTCTAAATGACATAAAAACTTTAAAAACAACGATGTTAGAGGAACAATGGAAAAGATGAGGTTCCTCCAAGCGGAGTGATAAATATTCTGCATGAGTAATAACTGTACCAACAGTAGACTGGATGAATGTAATGCACTGCGGCTCTGAGTCAGATTTAAATGTTGGACCGGCTTCTGTGGGATCAGCAGTAAACTGGCCGACACACTGGCTGTGCTGGTGGATCAGCATGTATCGGGCAAGCTGGTCACATGGAAATGATCCAGGAGAGGAAATGGCTGCCTCCACTGAAACTGGGCAGACAAAAACCATGCTAGACCTTCAGAAATATTCCAGCGAAAGAGTCGGAGAAGATTCCTACAGCAGGCTGTTTGCTGAGCGTTCTGCATGAAGGATAGTTTTTTTCTTTGCATGTTTTGTCTCTTGATCTCTGCATGTAAAGCAGGGCAAACATTTGCTCGGTGCAGTGTTAAAAAAAGGAGAAAAAAGCAGAGCAAACAGATGCACACACAGCCATCTTTTCACACGTTGTTGCTTTTGTCTTGTTGCATTGCCACGCCACACTGAATATGGTGAGAACATCTTTTTTAAACTAATAAAAGCCGTCAAACTGCATTGTTCAGTGTTAAAAGAAAAGCCAGATAAGAGCCAAACATGACACATCTTTGCAGGTTTTCCGTCCTGCAGACCTTCCTACAGCTGCTGCACAGAATAATTTGCTTCCTGGATGTTAATGTGGCACCGATACGTGCCTAAAAGAAAGAGTTGACAGCAGCATTAATGCAGCATAAACACGGCTCCGTGCATGTGGGAGGACGTGTGCATGTTGACGTCAGTCGGGATGTTTATCACCAAGCAGACAAGTAGCTCAATGAAACAAATGTAACACTTAATTTCACAATGGAAGGCTTTAATGGCGAGTAAACAACCTGGCAAATGATATTAAGTTGAAACAAAGCTCGAGATCAGAGAGCATGAGATTTCCTAATTAACGGGGCTAATTGGAATTAAAGCTGAGCGTCACAAATAATGAAGCGTTGTGGGAAGAGATGAAGCTTTAGAGAATGGACGCACAAAATAAGACAAAGAAACAGCAAAGAGTTGAATGATGCTGCATATTCAGCTGTTATCCCTCCGTTTGGAGAGGAGGAGGCTGGGTCTCTTCACCGATTATTCACCAACACAAACACTTCTTTAACTCAGGTGTTTGCAAATACCTGTTTCAAATCTAATAAATTAATCTGGTTTGGGAGAAATTCTGACAAATTTAAAGATGTGCAAAGAAAACACACCTCGTCTCCGTAGTTTACAAGTTTTTCATGTAATTTAAAATACAGCGCGACCGATTTGGTATTTTTGGGGCTGATGCCGATACCATTATTGAGGGCCTTAAAAAGCCGATATCTGATATATATCTGCCAATATATGAAATAAGATCATGGATTATATACTGTACACAAACACAAATACTGATCATACCCAGAATATGATTGGAAACAGAACATCATAGAATTACAGGAAGGGACTTTAACAACTTTTAACTGTATGTTTTCCTGGCCGTGTGTTTTGGAAGTGTTAATGTAGCTTCAGTGGGTGAAAGCTGCACCTAATGATACTACTGGGACTACAGCTACTGGGAGGGCTGCTGTGTGTGTGAACACAGCACATTCATTTACTGGTTAGACTGGAAAAGTGGGGATGCATTTAAATGGGTTTATCCATTTAATAAATGATGTCATCCATGGAATTCTAAACAATATTTACGCAATCTGCGATTAATAATGGCCATCGCTACTTTAAAGTAAGGGCCGACCGATTCATCAGCTGATATGCAAGAACTGATACCATTTTTTAAATGGATAAACCCACTGCATCCCCACTTTTCCAGTTTAACCAGTGAATGAATCCCATTTAACTGCAACAGGTAAATAAAGCCCTAAATGACGGAACATGCTGTTTTTCACTGCATTTAAAACAGTCTGTAAATACTGAATATGAATCTAATAATGCTTAATTCTCTTGATGATCTGAAGAAAGCAGATGTTTAGAAGCAGGTAGGCCCGGCCAGGTGAGCGAGTTGTTCCTCCTGCACACACACCTCCACGCGCAGCTTCTAAACAGGAAAAAGTCTTTTTTTTAAATTTTTTATCCAGGGGCTGCTGATGTGGCAGCTCGGGGCCGGGGCAGGCGGGCCACGCAGCAGCCCTGGGCATCATTAGTCCTATCAGTGGACGGCCTTGTTAGTCTTAACAAGTAGCCAGCTGACAGCTCTCCACCCCCACCCCCCCCACCCCCCAGCTCTAACTGCGGCGGATGTATGAGCCGCGGCGCGCTCTTAACCAGATTACTTCTTTTTACATTAACAGAGGAAAAGTAGGGCAGATGTCTTTGTGACTGGTTGTAAATTTGATAATAACCACACACACACTTTGTCCCCCCCTCCCCCATCCCCGCCTCCCCCGCCCGTCCACAACCTGGCTGGTAACAGGATTACTTCCTGCGGACCTCTCGGGTTGTTGGTGGCGGCCGGTAAAGCAGAGATTAAACTCGGAGATGTTTGGCTGATGAGGAGAAAACAAGCTTGTTTTCCTCTTTTTTAATCCCAGAAATTCCACTTTGAGGGTTGAGGTCAGGTTTATGGAAAATCCAGTTTTTTTTGTGGTGCTTTGTTTTATTCTGCAGCACCTCTGAGTCGGGGGGGGGGGGTTTCCTCTCCATTAGCTGATGGGGGCTGCTGTACATGGGTGGCCGGGGCTGGTACCTGCACCCGCTGCCCCCACTCCCTCCCTCCCCCCTCCGTCTTTGCCTGATAGGATGAGAGCTGATGTCCTGCCGGTGCCTTTTTTCCCAGAAGCCCTCAGACTGGTCGGCACGGCGACGGTTGCCGCGCGGCCTTTTCTTCATCACCTATTAAAATCAAACGTCCTGGTTGGTCGAGGACCGCGGCGATCTCCGCTTTAATTAAATTACATTATTGTTAACGTCAGCTCAGCCGAGGTGCACTCTGCCCTCCTCCCCCTCCCCCTCCTCACCTCTCCTCCTGACAGACATATAGAGGGGGGGTATCACGCATACATGCAGTAATGTATTCTAATGCTAATGAGCTGTTAGCATGGCGCGGTGTTATGCAGGGAATATGCTCAGAGTGAATTTTCAATCAGCCTGATTGTGCTTCGTTTACATGAATGTACGGCGCCGGCTAACGCGTGCTGAAGGCGCTTAGGCGGCGTTTAGGACTCTGGGCTGGTTTTATCTTTATCCTCGTATCGGCGCAGTGAGTCGGTGTGTTTTGTGAGGGAATCAGCGGAGCGTCTCTATTGTGAATAGAGCAGTGAGGTGTCACTAATGTGGCTCTATTCATTGGTTTGCAGGCAGGGTTCATGTCTTCATGACCACACACACCCAGACAACTTCCTCTCCTCTTGCTCCCCCTCCTCCCCCTGCAGCCGTCCTGTTGCTCTATTAAAGCAGCTAGATGACATCACCACAGGTCGTCCACTTTTTATATTTAATAATCCAAAGTTAGTTTGATGTGAGTGAGAGAAACCTCCCTCGTCATCCGAATTTATGAAGTTTCGGATCGTTTCTTTGGACTGTTGTTATGGAGCTGAAGGAGCCTGTGGTCGGACATAACGTGCACTTCTGTCCATCATGTGGAGAAAATGCTGCTCTTTGCATATTTGCACCCAGGACCAGGACAGATGATTTCTGGAGAAAAAATAGATAGTGTGTGTATTTCTTTGGTAATTTATCTGCATGTGTCGAGGACTAGAGGTGGTAGGAAAGATCCAATCACATAATTATTATGATTTTGTGTTTAGTCATTTTTAATGCAATTTTTTGCTTTAAAAGTTTTGTTTTGTTTTTGTTTTTTCAAAAAGATTTTTCACAATTTTTTTTCAAAAAGAATTTTCGTTTTCTTTTCAAGTAAAGTGCAGGTCTGGCTACGTTGGTGTGTTTTTAAATTTTAAATTTATTTTTGGCGTTTGCTATTTTTTCATTTATTGAAAATCAAACAAAGAAAATTGAAAAAACAAAAAATGAAAAAAAAATTCTACAAAAAAGAGACTGTGCATCTCGAGGGATTATCCTTACAATAAATTTCTAATAACAGTAATTTTACCGACTGAAATCAGAGTTCCAGAATGGAAATAAGCCTAATTATTGGTTTTTAATGGGCTTTATGCACAACTCAACTACTTTGCTCAACTACTACAGCTGCTTTGTTTCCTGCCTTTCATTACTGGATGAACTGATTAGTCCAGGTGTGTCTGACATCAGTAAATGGCCAGACACACCTGGATTAATGAATTTATCCAGTAATGAAAGACAAGACACAAAGCAGCTGGCTTAAGTTCAGGAAGTAGTTGAGTTGTGCATAAAGCCCATTAAAATTAAAATACTAACATGAGCTTTTCAGAATGTCAAATATAAAGCAAGAAATGAATCCACTATTGTTATCCTCATTTATGAAGATGATGATGATTGAAGCCTCACACGTAGAGGAATGTTGCTTCATGGTGAGGCTTGTGGTGTAAAAAGCTGCTTTCTGATGCCCGTCTTTGAGCTGCAGGACAATAAACCAGCGACTTTCCAGTTTTTTGATGAGACAAAAGAAACCAATAAAAAATCAGACCGAGAGCAGCTTCCCTGTGTGTTCAGCTGATTAATGATGCTTCACTCTTTAAGCCAGAAGGACTTCAGTCCTGGAGGGTTACTTTCCTGCAGCTTGTACATGCATCTCTTCTCCAGCACACCTGGAGGAAGTGCAAGTCGTTTCCAGGCCTCTGCAGAGCTGCAGGACTGGAAGCATGGAGAGCAGAAGGAATCTGTCTAGTTGAGCATCTCCATGCAGGGCTGACTGCATCATCTGAGGAGGAAATCTGCTCGGAGCTTTGATTTCAGCTGATTCTGACTCTGCTGACTCATTAATGTGTTTTCATTAGTTTCATTGTGTGATATAAATACGCTGATTGACTTTATGTTACTCAGCAGATTATTTAGCTTTGAAAGGAGCTGAGTTTAAAAATCCATCATCTCATCGGTTAAAGTCATGACAAACGTTTTGTTTCATAAGGGAAAGTCACCAAAGAACAGATAAATATTTGATGAATGAAATAAAACATCATGTGAAATGAGAGCCCATGGATGGAGTCCCACACTGGACCAGCGCTGTCCTCCCAGGCTCAGCAACACGCCTACCATGCTAATTATCTTCCTCTGGATGGAAACTTTGGTGATCAGCGAGCGTTTAAGTCAATTATCCGTGTCCATGTCAGCGGCTGTGAAAGGTTCGCTCTTCATCCAATTACTGGCTTTACCTCGTTAACTCCTTCAGACTCAGGCTTCTATCATTTTTTCAGTGTGAGCTTAATTATGCTAATGAGCTGGAGCATGATCTCCTTGGTGGTAAAGTGTGGGCTCCGGCGCCAGTAAAAGACATTTTAATTTGTCTTTGACCTTTTAATTCGTCCCGCGACTCGCGTCGGGTGAGCTGGTGTGAGAGGAAACTGCTGCTGGGGGGCTTCGAACCTGCTGCGGGTACGCATGGCGCTTGGCTGGAGCTGTTGGAGTGGGAACCAATCCTCCTGGTTCAGTGATGATTGCAGATGTGACTGATAAAACCAACACTGTGCTGCTATTCCAGATGTGGGTCTTTTCTTCTTCGCCCTCAGTACGAAGCATCGGGATCCAGCTGAGACCTTCACTCGTCCGCTTTACAGCAGCTTGACAGAAGACGCCACTTCCACCACATATTTTATCAATATGTCATTTATTATTAGAATAGATGTGTGCGCTGTTAATGACTGGAGTTTATAAAACAGCTTATTAACCTTAATGACAGTGTGATCTTTTACAATTGATAGGTTGTCTCCTCTTCAATTATCCTGACTAATGATGATACAGATTTGATTAACGCTTAAGTGCTCTAATGGCTTTTTAAACACTTTGCAACCAAACACTCCAGCTTTCTTCTGGTCTTTGTTGTTTATTTGTTGGATTCATAATAACAAATATGAACCACGAGGCTGGTGGGAACTACAAAGTAATAGATGTTAATTTATCAGGTCCACCTTTTAGTACCGGGTTAGGCCGCCTTAATTCTTGGTGTCATAGATTCCTCAGAGCTTCTGTTTCGTAATGACTTGATAGCATCACATCAAAAGTGGATGATGTGTTCGGAAGCCGATGCGTGTTTCTGCATTTCCACGAATCCTTGTCAACCATATCTCTTTCTAAGAGATAGTTCTAATTTACAGCCTTGTGTGCTAAATGAACTTTTATTAAGGATCAGCAGCATGTTCACATTCAAATAGTTGTCTGAAATTAAAGTAGATGTATTTTAAGACAAATAAAAATGCTTTTTAATTTACCATAACACAAATACAGTTGTGTAAAATGCAAAATGAGATACTTTTGACTCAAAACCGGCTGAAAAAACAAATATATTACCTTATTCTGTATCTCAGAAATAAATCCAGAAAAGTCTCGACATACAGTATTTGGAAATCTTGATATGCTACAGGTAAAAATTGTGCAGGTTGCAGAATATCTGCAAATACATGTCTATACACAGTGATACGTCTGACCTGTGGAGTTCCCCAAGGCTCCATGTTGGTGCCGCTGCTCTTCAACATCTACATGACAACTAAATGTGCTTCTGCAGGAAAAACTGGAACATGTGCAGAATAACTAAACCTTTAGAAACAAGACTTCCTTCACCGTGTCTATATGATTAAATGCTGCGATGTGATTGGCTGATTAAATATCTGCTGATCAGGTGCACCAGTGAGTGTGTGTTAGTGTGTAGATGAGACTGTAATGATGAATTTTAATTTAGTAAAATCTTGAATTTGTCTGAAAGCTGTTTGCTGAGGAGTCCCCACACAGATAAAGCCTGCATAGAAGTGTGGAAAAGAGAGAAGAATGTGTTTGTGATCCGTGTCTTTGCTTCTCTGTGGTCCGTCTGTCTATGTATCTGTGTCTCAGAGCGAATGCCTCCAATGCTGCGTTCAATCCCTCCGCTGAGGAGCACAGATGCACATTCAGTCCTGTGTTCTCTGCAGTCTTAATAGTGTTAACCCGTCAGCTGTCCCCAAACTGAGGACACAAGCGTCTCCAGTGTTTTCGCCACTAAGCCGGATTTTCACTCTTTCTCGCCGAGCTAGAAGCCAAAACACTTCCACTTTTTCCTGCTTCTCTTCAGCACGAAAATCCTCCTCCTGCCTCTCTGCTGGGGAGCGTGACAGCATCCATTTCCCCTCATTTAACAGTCTTTCACGCATTTCAGAACAAACCTCTTTGCCATTAACTGTCTCAGAAAATACTGCGATAAACGATAATAGGTCATCTTGTCGTTCTTTTGAGACCATTTTCAGCTAATATATGGACACGAGCAGCCTCCACTCTTTAAAAAATCAATAAAGATCCATTTGTAAAAAATATTTTCACTGGAACCAGAAGAAATTTTAATTAAATGAACAAAAACAATAAATCGAAACGTCTCAGATCCATTATAATGAAAGAAAACCAAACAACCTATAGTAATAAAAATGATTAATAAAGAAGTCTCTGGAAACAAAATGAACCTTCAAGAACTATTAAACAGGGAAAATTGGCAGAACTGCCTGATAGTTGCTGCTTATTTTTTCTTACCTTGCAATTAATTGCCTGCTGCTGATCTCCAGCGAATTCACTGTATTTCTGGGTGAAGCTGTGGCCATTTAATCTCGCTCTAACGGCACATTTCCTGCTTCCAGTCGCACCGCATCGGCACTCAGACGAGGAAGAATCCAGACCTAAAAGCTCGACTTTGCTTTAAGCCTTTAAAGCCAAACGAATCATAGTTGATGCTGCAGTTTCTGAGACATGTTGCATCACTTTATGGTAAAAAAGCTGATCCAGACCCTGCAGTGTTCAGTCGGATAGTTGTTTTCTGGCCCCCAGGAGACACCAGGAAGCAGACGATTACACTGTATTCATTTTGACATATCCTATAGTAATTAACTATGCAAAGAACATTTCAAAAGGAAAAAATAAAGACTTCACATTTTAAGAAATTGACTTTTCTCCCCATTTTTCCTGGGTTGGACTTTAAAAGGTTAAATTCCTCCAAGCACTTTAACATCATGTGATGGGACTTAACACTGTGCATTAATAACACCTTCACATGGAGCCGATGGGTCAGAGTCCATCTGTCTCTGGACTGTGATGAATTATGTTTTTATTGTGTCTTTTTAGGATTTTGCTCATTCTGATTATTTGAGTCCTTACCGTTGTTTTTTATTTGTACCTAAGCGACAAAGGAAGGAAAAGGCTGCTGTAATCCTGCGTGTTAACATGATAAACATTTAACACCTTTTTAATAATAAATACAAAAATAAAAAGCTGAATAAACACTGGAGAAAATCCCATTTTTCCCATTTAAAGTCTTTATGTGGCCCTTTAACAGAATATGGGAGAATATTAACACCTTTCTTTGGTATATTTACCTTTTACCTTAAGGATAAAAGTGCCAGTTTTTGAATGAGGGTTCGGCCCAGTTATTGAATTTTAGCCTTGGATCTCTTGTCAAATATCTGTTTTAAATATCAAACTGCAAGACTACTTCAAATGTGATTAAGTTTTCTTTTTTGATATTATTGTAGTCACAGAACATGAAGTTTGATCAATAACAGCTTTATTGTGATGAACAATAATGGTAAAAGGACAATAATGAACAATAGAAATAAACATGCAGCGTAGTGTGAAACATTTCTGAGCTGAGCTTTTCTCCAGCTGATCTCTCATTTTTAAAGTTTGGCTTATTATGTGGGAACAACTTAATGCTATGCTTCAGACAGCGCTCCTTACATGAACTTAATACCGATTTTTTTTTTTTAATCCACCTATATTGTGCAACACTTCATAGAGGGTGTATCGCTACTTGATTCTCTGTTTTACATCCGTTTGGAGGTTTAATCATATTCAGATCAGATTCACCTGAAGTATAAAAAAAACACTTTCTGTGTGTTATATGGATTTTACAAATATCTGAGTTGGTCTGAAATCCTTTATTATGTCCTAAGGAAGCAGCGTACAACATGCGGAGCTTTTATCCACAAAGATCACAATCTGCTGGAAAATATGCAATAAGCTTCTGGACCACAGATTGGTATCGGTATCAGTATCAGTATCGGTATACTGCAGGATTTTCAGCAGTTTGTATCATTAAGTATCACAAATATGTTAAACTTTATGAATCAGATATGATACGTTTGTCTTTAAAGGGTTGATGCAAAGCATTTTCTCACTTCAGTGATTTTTATTTATTTATTTTTTTTGCAGGTGAAAATAATTTCTTTGTCTTTCCCTCATCATCAGCAGCCAAACTTTGCTCCTCACACTTTCTGTCGCATTATTTATCCGTCTCCAGCAACTATTCCCCCAGACTCCTCTCCCTCCTCAACCGTTGTCTCTCTCTTCCCTCTCGCCGCCTTTTGTCTGCCGGCGTCTGACTTTGCCCTCCTCTGCCTCTGTCTTTCTCACTCCCGTCCCTCTCTGTCCGTTCACATCGGGGACGAAGGGCGCTGGCCGCCTCTGACAGTGCTCCTAATTAAGACGTAAAACTGTGGGCAGCAGGTTTCTGAAGGTTACACTGTCTGTAGCACAGGAAGTGATAAAGAATGGAGTCACTGATGACATGTGACGTTTTCAGCGGGGATGATGCAAACCGCTGCTAATGAAGCCAGAGCTATTGAGGAGAAAGCAAAGAGGACAGGGGGCCTCTGTGTGTGGAATATTTGCATGTGTGTGTGTGTGTGTGTGTGTGTGTGTGTGTGTGTGCAGGTTTTTTGCTTCAGAGGCCTCTGGGAGTTCAGGGGAAGAATATTTGAGTTAATTAGACAGGTCAAGTACACGAGATGCTGCCCTGCGCCTGATGGCTGTTGCTCCTTTAATCTCACGTCTTCTTTACGGCCCGGTGTCGGTTCAGAATGACACACACATACACACGCACGCACACACACACACACACACACAGCTGGAATTTTCTGGTAACTATTTCAGATTCGGTGTTTCAGATTCTTAGTTTAAATGGATTTATGGGGAAGGTGCTAAAATAAACTGTTTATTTCTCCCCACAGCTGCAGATATGATGTTTAACCAGGACTTTACTCTGTGAGAGAATATGGACGCCCTCCGTCACATGACCCGGAGGTTTCTATAGAGCTGAAGGCTCGTTTTCAGGTTCCGACAAGCGCCACGTTGGCAATGTTACGAGTCTCGTCACTCCCAGAAAATATAAAAATGTGTATAGAAAACATGTGGTTTGGGGAGCACTATGTTTATATGTGTGTGTGTGGGCGTGGTTGTGAGTAAACATGTGAGAGTGGGTGCAAAAGTTTACATAGGTGCACCTTTACCTGGTGGAAAATGTTTGGGGAGGCAGCTGGGTAGCTGTAATGTTTTGTTGACCGCTTCGCTTCGCTTCACTTTTTGTTTTAATTTACTTTGTGTCGTTTTCTCCGCTGTCATCCCGGCTTATTTTCAGTCAACCTACCATCAGTTATATCCATGCTGTCTGTATAGAGTTATGTTGTGAGAATAAATTAGTTAAAAGCATCATCAAGGATCCGGCGTCTCTGTAC
>JBBBVT010000012.1:1076972-1093660 GCA_037177035.1 Craterocephalus eyresii | reverse complement strand
AAGACACCTACTGTGCCGAGAGGTATTGCCATTGTAAGAGGCAGTAATGCAAAGAGAGGAAGAAAGGGTGTGAAAAAAGTAATAAATTTGCCAGAATACCTGTGGGCAGGTGTGGAAGTCTGAAAACAGCTGATGGCAGTGATGGCCTCAAAGGATTGTTCAGCTACATATCAGCTGATGAGGGACACAGCCCAGATTAATTTCTCTGCTTTTTTACTTGTTTTTGAGAAATATATAACATGATTTTCATTAAAGTTTCATTTACCATTAGTTGAGTCAGTTTCAGTTCATTTCAGAGACGACTGGTTTTTCCTTCGTTAATGGAAGGTAGGAATCTTTCTGCAGACAAGTGTGCGTCTGAACACGTTTCCCGTGCAGATGCTGCGCTGATGGCAGATCTCTATAAACTCCTGTTTGTTGGCTTTGTTGGTAAAATACGGAAGCTGCAGAGCAAGTCGGACTGCATCTCCCAACAATCACATGACCGGAAAAAGCAAACGGTCAAAACAAGACAGCTGGCGTTTTCCTTCAAAAGAAATAATGTTGACACGCGGCGCTGAAAAATGCATCATAATAATGACAATAATAGTCCTAAAACTACAGGATGAGGCGTCGCTCATTAACATTCAGTGGATAATCCAACAGAATGCTCTCGGCCGCTTTATGTAGCATCATATGTGCGTCCTCCTGGTCAGATTTCCTCCTGAGACTTGCAGGATGCAGATTGTTACCACATGCATGGCCACTAACCTCGCCGTCAGCAGAGCGGCAGCAGTTTCAGCCTTTTTAATGCCGTGCAGAACAGAATGGAGCCGCTCCAAACTGTTGAATAATTACGCTTAATTCGGAGTGTTTGAGAGGACGCTTCAGGCAACTGTGAATGTCTGTACTCACCAACATATGCAAATAAATTAACATAATACAGATTGCGCTCAGATTTGTGCTCATGGCAGCAGCGGAGGTTGAAACGAGTGTTGACCGAATGAAAACCTGCTGAATTAATCAGCGTCGTCAGTGTTACTGCAGAGATTGAAATAAGCAAAAGAGCAGCGATGGAAACTTCTTTCCCCATGTGGCTCTCCACGGTTTAGGTGTTAACTGGATACTTCAGGCCCACATTATCGACTGACATCCTCTCAGCTGCTGTTTCACTGTTGGCCTGTGTGTTGGTGGAAATGCATTTAAAGGGATTTAAACTCCAAGATATAAAAGATGTGAAGTATTTCTTCTGCTTTACTGCAGTTACACGAGTTCAGTCACTTTTATTGCAGACGTTGATGCATCAAAATGTTAACAGATTTTTACAGTGATTCAGTTATTTCTATCTTTCATGGCATTTTAATCCAGTTAAAACCAGTCCAAGTCAGTGTGACAGTAATAACAACAGGACCATTTGGTAAAATGTTTACTTCAGGCGACGGGCAGATTGTTGAATTTGTGTTATATTCTGTACATCTGCATGTTTGTGAACTCGCTGATGTGGGTAGTTGTTCCGTTCCCAGCGGTTTGCTGGGAGCCTGAATGCAACAGTTTCCAGCCGCAACTTGTTCAGCGGATCCGGTCATCAAATGTTTCGCTGGGCTTGTTGTTTATGTGGTAATCCCTCCAAAACCAGACTTCAGCATCACTATGGACCGTTGGCAGTTTTCCTCAGCATCATCTGCTTCCTGTCTCTTCTCCGAGCGCCTCCAGCCAGTAAAAGTCAGGCCCATGCTGACTCTTTTCTTACTTCTTGCTCTGCCACTTTTTCTTTTCCTTTGAAAATCTTCTTTGTCATTGTGTTGATATGAATCTCCTGGCTGTGAAGCGAAGCACAGATGTCACCTGATGCCTCGAAGCGGGAAATAAAATCTTGTAAAATGTTGTTTCTCTGCGTTGGGATGGTGCAGGGAAGAAGCCACGCTCATCTTCTTCTAAATACTTCTCTCTGTCTTGTTTCCATCCTTTCATTTGCACACGTTTTTGACTCAGTTTAAAGGAAATGTCCAAACATTTAAAGCTTTTCTTTAAGATTCAGCATTTAAAGACTAAATCTACCTGCACAGACGGCGAGTTAAAAACAGAAACATGGCCTGCGTGTCACACACAGCAGCTCTTTACCCGCCACATGCGGTTCTGCAAGCCGACAATCCTCTCCACTTCATTGGTGTGAGCATCTGAGCCCAACGTGAACTCTTGCCCAAATGTGACACACTGGCTCTGGCCATATGCAGGCTTTTCACCCCCCCCCTCCCCGCGCTCACACTGCTGTTGTGAGTACACGAGTCGTGACTGTTGGCTGTGGAGACACTCACATAACCCCTCACCAACGATCGGGCCGAGTTCCCTCCGCCCAGGCCAAGCCAGGCCGTGTCTGCAGAAGACTCTAATTGATTTGATGGACTCGTGTGCCGTTCACACCCCGCTCCCAAACAAACAGGCGGCCCAAGATTAGCCTCCGCTGGGACGGAGCGGCGGAGCCTGCCTCCTCGCAGAAAGCTGCTTTTTGCGAGCGCCTCTGAAGGCAGCGCCGGCCTGCCAAACTTGCTAGTTTCACTCCAGGGCCTTGGGGAATGCCAACGACCCCCCCCCCATCCTTCTCCCAGCTCTCAGGTCAACTAAAGTTGACTGGAGTTCATATTTCTTATTTCTTATCTGTTGATGACGCGCATTAGAAAGGCAGAGCAGATTAGGGCAGACTCCGCTGATAGAAAGCAGACTCCAGATGTTCTGATATGATGGCTCTGGGTGTTACACTCAGCACATGCTTTGCTTTTGTGGGAAACTCCAGGATTTTGCAACATGCATGCCTCTGAGGTGTCTGAGTGCAATAAAGACTTACTGACCCGTGATTTTTACTCATTTACAGCTTTTTTCCATGTTTTACATCCCAGTGCCAACGCAGGTTTCCACATCTGGATTAGAGCTGCTATTTGGAGTGGATTACTGTTCTATGTCGTAGATTTTTACCTTTTAAACTGTTTCTGTTACTCAGTTTACCTTCCATGTACATCTACATATGAAATGCATCAATAGAAATCCTACCAGTAGATTCAGTAAACACTTATTCCTGACCTGTTGCCATTCATCTTTGCTCCAGTAGCAGATGATACTGAAACAAAAACCTCAATTAAGGGTACATTAAAAGTTTTCCAGTTAAATTTTTGGTCCTTAGTTTCTCAGCGCTGAGTTGTTCCCACTCACCGGTCAGTATTTTGCATTGCCAGGACGCTGCTTGACTGATAGATAAGGTTGAACTTAACTTGAGATATTATTAGAATAAACAGGCAGTCTGCTCGCTCTCGATGCTTTCTGCTGCAAACCTCTTGTAGGTTGTACTGTCTGGTGCGCATGTGGACCGGATTATGTGGAGATTCTACTGTGTGGGATGCAGCAGGATGCATTTAAACTCATGCTACGTCACAATGAGTGCTTTACTTAGCCGGATAGTACAGAGATACCTCATATATCATACTTTGTGCTGCAGTCTGTGGCATGTAGGAGCTAGCTGATAGCACAATGAAGGCACAGTCTCACCCCGAAGGCAGCAGCGAGGTGAGTCAGCAGCTCTCAGAATGAAGTGAGAAAGGCTCCATAACCCGAGAAGATGGAGGGTTGTCATGCTGAGCAGCGAACAATGACTTCGTAGTGAGAGAAGACATCCAAAAAGAAAACTTTCAATCGGTCCATTTCTGTTGTTTAAATGTTAAACATGATGAGACATCATGGATCATGGATAAGCAGGGGAACCGTCCAACATGTCAGCACATCTCCTCCATGTTTATCTCTAAGTTTTAGATAAAATGCATTTTTAGGATGAGCTGCAGGGTTGAGGATGTGGCTTGTTCTCCTGAAAAACTTTCTCTGCCAACACCACTTCCACCATGCAGACAGAGCTGTCAGTAGTCATATTTTCCCTATAAATGTAGCAGCATAAACCACTTCAAGAGGCAAGAAGGAAATAACCCATTTAATACTCGTTTCTGACCTTTTGGGCTAAGTTAATAAGTGGAAATCAGTTAAAATGACTAAAAACAAGATCCATGTTTAAAGTCAGACAGCGTGACAAATTCACCAATGAACTGTTTAGTTTGTAGATTTTGATTCACACTGTAACAAAAGCCGTTCCAAAAATAAGAAAAATAAATTAAAACTGGGTATTTTTGTCTGAAATAAGCAAAAAAAAGATTTCTTGTCTTTGCTATATTTTACCAGTATTGTGAAGTTTTGTGTCTCATTCTTTGTTTGTGGTGCTCAGAAGTCGTATTTCCCCCCGATTGTCTTGAAACAAGTTCCTGCATCTCACTGACATGTTGCTCTTTAGCTGATTGTGTCTTATATTAAGCATGTTGAGATATTTTGACTAGAAATGAGAAAAAGTACTGCGTAAGATTTGCAGTGTGTAAAATTGATGCCTCTGGTTCAAACCTTACAGATTGTTTAAGGTGAGAAAAAACCTTTTGCTTCCTGATTCTCCTCATGTCTCCCTGCGAGGCGGTGTGTGTGCTCGGTGTGTGTGCTGTGGTCGGCCTACCCCAGCGCGTGTTGTTGCTCATGTCTTCTGTGCTCAGGTCACATTAACCCAGTTCTCACAGTTTGCAGCTCCAGTTCGAAACAAACGAGCACACAAACGCCTCCATGCAGTCCGCGTAGCTCCAGGCTGCTTCACGCTGCTGATATTTCCAGCATCGCTGGCCGATGATCACATTATTTACTGCTTGTATTAACATAAGCATATTTTCCTCAGTGCAGCTAACAGGATGCTTTATCGCCGAGCTCCCCGCTCCCTCGCTCGCTCCCTCTTCCACCCTGTTAGTTTACTGCATCGTAAATAACAACTTTTCTCCAGGTGAGATTTAAAGCTGGAGTTTTTGCTGTAAAATCAGATTTAACTTTGAACAAGGAGACAGATTTTGGTTGTGAGTTATTTCTGGTGTAAATCTACCCGCAGCTCTGCTTCATAAGCAGAACTAAATCCCCAAGCAGCCTCCAAAAGTGGAGAAAATCTCAGTTTCAGGTGAAGAATTATGCAAATTCTACTGTATTTACATCCACTTACCAAAAATAATGCAAATTTTAGGCGAAATAAACACGACTTTGTAGCAGAACAAGGACAGTCTGATGCTGAAATGTTTGTTAGAAGAAGCAGCTCCAGATGTTGGTGCACTGAGATGAAATAAGCCCAAACCGTGAGAGAAAGTAATAATGATTCATTCATCAAGCCACTGCACAATTATCCCCTTTGTGAGTGTGATTAGGCTCCATATCCCATCAAAGCTTTTGTTTTACCTTTGTGGTAATTGCAGTTAATCATGTCAGCGGTGCCGTGCATGTTGGCAGCCCGCGTCATCAGCTGCAGCTTCTCATTTGCTGATGAAGCCTTAAAGAGAAAAGAGGCTGCCATCGTGTCTCAGAAATATTAGAGGCTGATTTGGTTGAATTGGGATATTTTTTCTTTTTTGTCTGAAATATTAGCTGCAAATCAATCAAATGATATTTATTGAGCTTTTTTTCAGATAACAGAGCAAAATAGTAAAAATAAAGTCACATACATGCATAAATACGCAAATGGAAAACATCAACACACACACGTAAGGGGATGCTCTAAACCTAACACTGACCCTTATATTAGGGGGGAAAGCACCGGGAATCTATATACCAGGTGTTGAGCTGACAGTGAGACAAAAGATGAGAAAAATAATAATAAAAAAAGAAAAAAATAATAGTGGAACCGGTTTAAACACGTTTGTTTTCCTTCTCCATCCTCCACTCAGATCTCTGCTCAGACCCAGACCAGCCTCCTCCTGCACCTCTCACGGGCGCCATGCCAAACCCATTTCCTCCTGCATTAGCCTCATCAGGGACTTTTAATATGTGGCACCCTGCAGGAGGGGGCCGGAGCCGCCCTGGCACGTGCACAGCACACACACACAAACACACACACAAACACACAAACACACCGCCCTGTCTTGACAGTTCACTCCAATTACTGGCCCTCGCTGTCGCATGGCCTGCATTTCTGCTCAGAGCAGATCGTATGTGATCCAGTCCAGCATGCCGCTGGTGGGGGGTGGGGGGGGGGGGGCTACCATGCATGGAACGGCAGCAGCAACACACACACATTTACTCGCAGCAAAAAGCTTCTTAATTATTCAAACAAAGAAAAAAATCAAGACACCAATAGGTATCTGAATTAATCAAATTTGATAGATTTTTAAAATATTTGCAGATTTAATGATGTAAAAAGAGTTTTCACCCTTTCATCATTTAAAACCTAACCTCTATATCAATAAGAAATAGAATTATTTAATAAAAAATATTCATTTATTTTTAAATAAATAAAAATGTATTCTCTTTTTGTTTATTTTAACAAGAAATTAATTTAAAAAAACTGTACTCCAACTTAAAAGGTGCCCACACAGAAAGCTGTCATAATAATAATAATAATAATAATAGATTTAATTCAGTTGAGCCTTGCCGGATATAAAAGAATGATTTCAAAGTGAAGCATCAATGTAAAAAACTGCAATTAATCTATGATCAAATGAATCAACATCAAACTGTTACAGTTATTGTTATAAATCATCATTTGTTTCATTGGGGAAACACAAAGTTTATGTAAATAGGATTATTATTTATTCTAATGTAAACGCAGACATCAGCACTGATATTTGGGAGAAAATCACCTTTATCCTGTCTGCAGGAAAAAGAGAAGCTGTGTGTTTTTCTCAGGCTGCAGCAGATCTACGGTGCAGGATGTAGAAGGTGTTTATTTAATTAAAACGGCTGCAACATGACGCATTTTGCACTGTTCACACCATCCTCACCGCTGCAGTCAAGATGTGTTTTTACCGTCATCATCGCCGCCTTTTGACTTTGACCGTAAAAACCCTGAAGTGGAAGCAGCAGCCTCATTTTGCATCAGCGCGAGCCAGAGAAGCGGCGTGTGCGTGGCGTGTGCACGGCATGTGCACGGCCTGCAGACACCATGCAGGCGTAGGTTCTGGCTGCAGCTGGGAGTGTCTGCAGCCTCTCTGGGAGGACGGTGGCAGCGATGAGGCGTAATTTAAAAGTACAGATGGGCCCAGCGGCTCTCTTCGGACGCTGATACGCCGTGGCACCCAGAAGGGAAATTAACAAATGGCCTCCTGTTTATTTTTGGGTTGTGTTTGGAGTCCTTGCTCAGAAGCGTTGCACATGTTCTCTGAGCTTTTGGGACAGAAAACAGCTGTGTGTCCACTGCAGAGCTGGCCTCCTTTTCCTTTTTTTCCTTCTGTTTCTTAATCAGAACATGATAAATCTCTCTCTTATGGCCGAGGCAGGGGATCCTGCATTTAAATCATACTTTAAGGCTTTGAAAGGAAGTATCATGGACATATTAAACTTTATTTACAGCTTAAGAAGCAGTGCTAACCTCTTCTGTGCAGCTGGTTCTGAATGCGGGTGAAGATCTGCAGCATGAAGATACGCGTCTAAATGAAAAGTTGCTTCCCAGGTCGTAAAACCGTCTATCTGTTGGCTTGCACAGGGGATGGGGGAGTGTGGGGGGGGCTCTTCTTTGACAGGCGGCGTCTCAGTCAGTCCCTTAGCTGTAAACCCAGTTTCTGACTGGAACGGCTGGACTTGGACGGGGAATAATCTCTCCTCTGTCTGATCCTCCCACGGTCTCCCTCTATGATTATTTTATCATTTTAAATTCTTCATGCCGCATGGCGGTGGCAGCACATTCACACTCCACTTATTTGGACGGCGCTCCGGTGTGGCTCTGTCCCGGTCCCTCGGTTGGATTCTGCTCGTCCATTAGTGCCATCTGTGCCTTCGTGCGCCGTCTGTGAGGGCCCCGCTGACGCCAAAACCATTGGCATTTCTCTGGAACAACCAGAGGGACCGTGCCCAGAGCTCTTAGCTGCCAATGATGTGCACTTACTCTGACAAAACCAGAGAGGATGGAGGTGGTGGCGTGGGGGGGTGGGGGAGGCAGGAAACAGCTGCACCTACAGTCCTGCTGCTTCCATCGACGAGCCTCAGACGCCTCTGATCCCTGCAGCAGCAGGGATTCACACGTCACACACCGAGCTGCAGGAAACCAGGCTCACACACTTCCTGCTTCATGTTCAATTCACACAATCCTCCCTGCATGCTAATACTGCTGTTTCTTATGGTGCACATGGATTGTCAGGCCGGGCATGTTTTTTACAGACCTGGCAACCGTTGCTCAGCTTAGCTGACCCTGAATTCTGCTTCATAGTTGCTCGTCTCCCTGCTCTGTATCGGCTTCTGATCCCCCAAAGCAGATCTAATAAAGTAGAAAAGGACTGCAGTACAGTCACAATCTCCCCGCCAAGGTGGGGGGGCTTGGTAGAGGGGGGGACCTGATGGGGGGCGCTGGCTCTAGGAAGAATGGGAAGCACTGAACGAGATGTCAGGGATGTCTAGTTCAGGTTAAAAAGTCTCAATTATTGGAAGAATGAACAAATGACTTTTGATTAATAAATCATATTTTTTTAATTCAAATTTAAAGCCTATAAATGTAGTTTTAATGGATGACATTAAAATGCAGTGAAAGTAAAAAAAAAACAACAAAGTTTAATGGGATCATTCACTGGTTAGACTGGGAAATACGCTCACAGATTAAATGCATGAGATCAATCGATCATCGGTTAATCCTTCCCATCCCTCCCGCTCGCGTTTCCTAACATCGGAAGCTCTGCACCAGTAAACACAGACAGTTGGCTGGGGAAGGTGGAAGTTTATGAAAATATCAACAGAGAAAGGGGAGAAGTCTCTGTATGCTGGGACATGAGGCTGAAAACTGACAGAATTTTCAGAATGGAGGAGGATGAAGTGGATTTTGGTGGATCGTGTTCACCGCGGTAACGAAGACCAGCTTCTCTCACCAGGATGATGCCAAACTCAGATCTCTAACACGACCTGCTCTAACCTTTTTTGTGTTAAACTGTTAAAAAATCATGGGACTGATTTCAGAGATGCATCTCTTCAGAGATGCATCTCTGAATGAACCGTGGGTCCCTGAGGTCCCTCTTCATGCAGCGAGTAATGATTTAATTCATTTAACTGTTGGAATTAATACAAAATCATGAAAAAGTTTATTTGTATCTAAACCAAACATGATATTCTCTACTTTTCTCTTCTTTTATTGTTTGAGTTATGCAGCAAAACGTTACAAAAGCTGATCCATGCTGCAGAACGGATCCTCTTCCCTTGCCTCTCTGGTAGAATTGTGTGTTTTCTGCAGTAATCGGGCGCCAGCGAGTCTCGGACCGTGTGCAGACCATATGCTGCTGCCTGCTCGTCGAACTTTTTACTGCAAGCTGTCGCTCTGCCTTTTCTGCTCCCAGGGTTAGTCAAGTAGCCATCAGAGCCTGATTACCCATCATCCACCAGGCTCTGTGCACTCAGCCTCCGCATTCATGCTGAAGATGCAGGAGTTTTGCTGCTTTTATTGAAATGAGGAGCGAACACACGTTTGATTTGCTGATTGGCTTTAAATGCGTTGAAGGTGGGAGTCTTCCAGGTACGCTCATCAGGCATGAAGTAGGATATGATACACATTACGATACAGGAGGAACTATACGATATACCCTGATATATAAATACATCCTATAAATCTAGTTCTCGGGATTCTTCATGTTAACGTAGATGTAACACAAACATGAACCTCCACCATGTGATGTTGGCATGTGTAGCTGTTCATTTTGAAAAAAAAGTTTTTAAAAAATTTCACAAAAATATTCCCAGAAAATGTATTTATTGTTTTAATTTTAAAAAATTTATATTGTTGTTTTGAATATCGTTATAGAAAAAAATGATATATTTGTGTAAACCACAAATAAGCTAAACTTCTATTTTAGAGCAACTTTAGATTTTTTGCTGCCAGTCAGGAAACACACATTTTTAAGAGAATTTAGCAACTAAAAGTTGGACGTCCTTCCAGTTACTATGATTACTGGCTTTATACCGAACATGGTGCTGATTATTTTCTGGTTTCATGTCTTCTGTATAGTTTTGGATGATGTAATAACTGAAAACTGGAAGCTTGGCCAGAGGTTCAATGATTGGATGAATGACTGTGACCTTTTATTTATTTTCACTTCTTTTTATTTGACCTTATAATAACTATTTTTTACAGACTCTATCAGGTCCACCTGGTTGGACCCTTTTTCCCTCCATCCCAGCGTGTCCATGTGGGGTCTATCAGGCTTATATTTGGGCAGGAAATAAGGGCCCACGCTGCGGCTTTACAGTGAATCCATTATTCCTTCTCGCGACATCACGGATATCAAAAATGAAGATTCAGCCCAGTAAAGCTACACTTCAGCCTTTAGGACCATGGTTGATACTTGATACTTCACAACCACAGTTTCATGTTTTGCAAAAAAGAAAAAAGTTTCCAACGTTTAATATTTATTGAATAATGCAGATAGAGAATAAAACATCCAGTGGCGCATCAGTCGATCCCTAATTTACAATCCTTCTCTTACAATTGTTGTTAAAGTCCTTTCTCTCAGTCTTGCATCATATTCTGGGTATTATTAGTACTGTTTCCATGTACAGGATGGATCCTCGTATATTCATTTTGTTCGGCCCCAAACCTTCCGTATCCTGTTCACACTGTTTTACTGTTGCCTTAAAATCCATCAAGGGTTTGACATGTTTCAAAATTTGCAAGAAAATTTGGATCAAACTGAAGCAAAAGGAAAAAAAAATCCATTTGCTAAAGCATAGTTTGTGCAGAGCAGCCCTGCAGACGTCCGCGGTGTCCGAGCCGTCGGGCCTCAGCCACCGGACATGTGTTCTGTTTTACTCCGAGTCCTCCGGCACATATTGAACACATTAAAAGTTCACGTTGGAGTTGGAAGCACAGCTGCACGGGGACAGAGGAGGGAGCCAGAGTGTGAGCAATCCTCCCTCCACGAGGCGGCTGGTCCCTCGTCCTGCCCACACAGAGCTGCCATCTGGCCTGCTGGGAAATCAGAGCCACCTGAGACTCGGCCAAACGCACCAACGCCGCCATTCCTGCCCATTTAAAGAGACGAGTAAAGATTATACAAGCATGTTAGGAAAAACCCGGAAGTCAGCAGGAAAATACAGGAAAACGTGACATCCCACTTCCTCCTTCAGTCTGCAGCTGTACAGTAAGCACAGCAGCCATGCAGGAAACACGAGAGGGGCGGGAATCTTCCAGAAACCACCGATATGTCTGCAACACAGCCATAAAAACAGGCTGCAGGACGGTTTGGACGGAGTTTTTATTCTTGTTTTAACGACACAATCTGCCCGGTTCATGAGAAAATCTTCGGTGTTTCTGTCCGTCAGCCGGACTGCAGCAGCTGAGATGGCTGGGATGCTCGAGGCCGGATGCCGCGTGCATCGACGCGATGCTACAACCAATAGCAGCAAGATCGTATACATACAGCTGGTTTAATAATTAACCTGTAAAGAATTTACTGGTACTGAGCAGCAGGAAGGTAACTCCTGATGGAAGGTGTGTGCTTTCTGTACCCTAATGAGACTAAACCCACGCTCACATAAGACAAGGCAAGGCAAGTTTATTTATATAGCGCTTTTCAGGTCCAAGACAATTCAAGGTGCTTTACATACAACATAAGAATTACAATAAGATGAACACAAAATCAAACAAAAAATCATTCAAAAATGGCGATTAAGTCTAAAGTAAAATGATCTAATGTTCCACTTGTTTGCAGCATAATAATAGCTAAGAGCTGCTTCTCTAAACATATCTCATATCTCTGCCATCTGGTGGCTAATTTATATTTAACATAACAGTGATTCTGTTTGTTTTCGTTAGAATTAAGCTACTTGAATTTTCTACTAAAATTCATTGTTTCCAATTGGCTTATTTTGTGAGATATCTATTTTCTAAATGTAAAAACCCTAACACATAGAGAGAAAGGGGATATAGAGATAAACAGGTATCTGTATCGGACTGGAATCCCAAACCACAGGATCTGTGCATCCTTAGTTCACAATGACAAGAAAAGGTTAGAATGACCCATCTAACAATGTAAGATTCTCATCATGCTGGTGGAACGGCGGATTCTCATCCTGGATGTGATGCTGTAATGGAGCAGAAGCTCAGAGGAAGCTCTCGGTGGGAAAACGGGTCCGGCCTGGTCCTGGTCAGGTGGAATGAAAGCAGAGGAGTGGAATGTGCACAGCTGGATGGGCTTTGCACATTTACTCTGCAGCTCAGCCAGATTTTCATCAAAACAACAGACAAGTATTACATTAATGAGTGATGATGTTGCTGTGGGAGGAAGTAAAGCCTGGATTAACGGAGCTACTGTACGGCTGCAAAGCTCCACTGTGAAAGGAAGAAAAGTCTCTGTTCTGGTACTAAAATCTTTCAAAGCCTGTAGCTTATCACTGCAAAATAAGCATCTTGCAACTGGATTACAACTCTCATGCTTTGCAAGTGTTTTCACGCTCCAGTCCAGATGGGAGATTCTCTCTGTAACCTGCTTCCATGCATGCTTTCTCTTTCATATTGTAAATATGACACACTATATAATCAATTAATACATCAAGCCAATACAAACATTTGGAAAGGAGCTAATACTCCATCAGCTGTGTTTATTTCCTGGTACTTTTCTGTTTTCTCTCCCAAAAACTCTGACGGAGACTCATCGCAAACTTGCTGTGATTAAATAGAAACACAAGTTGCAGATTGTTAAGCTGCAGGAGCTCCATGTTAGCTGGATATGCAGGTTGCACAAGGTGTATCGGTGTTCCAGAACGATACGCTTTCCTCCTGATTCGATTCTTTTACGATTTTTTTGGGTACCGATTCAATTTAAATTGTGATTCTTCGATATTGCAGATTTTTGTGGAGAAAAAACAAAAGATTTTACAAAAACAACACAGCAGCCAGACTGACATTCTGTTGCCCGACAAGACAAGTAAAGATGAATAAAAATAATGATAAATGTGAAATTAAAAAAATATTTTTGATTTTTGAAAGAAAAAAAACAACTCAATTTTTCAACTCAGTTTTCCCATCCCGAATTTACCGGTGGTCGTGGATCAGACCTGTCTGCAGCCTGCTCAGTCAAAGCTGCAGATGTGCAGATGTCGCTGTTAAACAGATACATGCCCAAGGTTGTGGTGAATGTTTTGGGGAGATTGTGCAGCCTTTCAAGCATTAATTGCATCAGTCACTTTTTCCACAGTCCTGCTTTCAGGGAAAGTTGGGAAGGAAGCAAGCTGGCCTTAATTTTGTGATAAAAAGTGGTGAAAGTAGCAGGAAGTAAGCACTCGTTTGCAGGTCAGGAGTTTTAAACCTTTTCATCAGCTGAGACTAGAAATGCACTTTTTATTTTTTCAATGTCATCTGTATTGTAAATATTGGTGTAATTCAGCGTTATTGTGGTCAGTGAACGCAGCGACAGCAGCAAACCTGCAGCAGATCTCACTGACAGAGCCGCAGCCCTGCATCATGTAAACGTGTGCAGCCTGCAGAGCTGCATGCTGCACATGAGCTCATTCAGCCGTTTGATTCAGATGTTGGAGAAGGAAACATGTAAAAGCTGCAGGGTGCCGCTCTGCTTACTGACCCTGTGCAGCCATCCATTTGTTTGAATCAGGGAAATATCCAAAACCTGCTGGACCTGCTTTAAACATTTAAATAAAACTAAATAACTTTATTTAAAACAACCACGGCTTCATAATCAACAACATGAGGAAACGATAAAATAACAATAAAATATTGTAAGATATCACAGTTTTACAAAGACTGAAAGGAAAGGACTGAAGCAGAAGCAGAGAAGACGTTAAATAAAGTTTTGGGCGGAGCTGGATGCTGCGGAGCTGCAGGAGTGTCTGTGATGAAGCTTGTTAATCATCATCACCCCCCCCCCCCCCACCCCCCCCATCCTTCATCATCCTCATCCTCCTGTCGCGGCTCCACTCCTCCCGTCTATCTGCAGTCACGCTCACGTCCATCTGATGACTCTCCGCTGACGTTCCGTGCTGACATACTCAGACTATTGTTTGCCGCTCCGTGGGGGGGGCACAGGTGGCCCCCGCCTCTCCAGCATGGCCCCGTTACAGGGCGGCGGCCCCTGCCAAGTCGGGCCCCGTTCATCCGGGGAACAGAGGAGCTGGAATGGGTTGGACCGTATTGTGCTGCACCTGCTTTACCCCCCCCGCCGCTCCCAAACCACCCCCCACCCCCCCAACCATAAAACCCGGAAAATCCACTGAACTTAGTCGCTCTGATGGCCGCAGCCAAAACAGCATCTGATGTGCCGTATTTGTCGACTGTGAGAGATTAGATGCAGAGGGTGCACGTCGAGGGGCTTACATGCCCCCCCACCCACACCCCACCCCACCCCCCAGCCCTGCCAAATAATGAGGAATGGAAGATTCTCCAGCTTGTGTAAAGCCCTCGTCACAGCGGGCCGTGCACGGCGGAGCTCCCAGAGCCAGGCTGAGCAGCAGAGAGCAGCTCCTGCAGCAGCCAGCGGACGCTCCGGCTGCAGCTCCAAGCTCCACATCTCGCCTCGCCATCGCCTCGCCATCGCCTCGCCGTCTGCAGAAATGTTTTGAAATGAAAGGGCTGCAGCTCAGGTACAGGTGCTACTGGGAAAACGAGAACATCCTGAAAAGTTGAAAGATGAAAAGATGAAGATGACCAAGATGAATTGTGCACATATAGACAAAGAGACTGCAGATCAAAAATTTCAGCTTTGATTTGTTTAGATTTTGCTCATAAGAATTTGCAGCTACAGAATTAAAAAAAACTTCCTAGAAATCAATAAAAAGTAGAATTTAAATACAAACATATCAGGCCTCTGAAAGTAAAGTCTTGCATCTGTCCTTAGTACATAAAATGTGTTGGTTTCACCTTTTATGTTAAATTGCCTGAATAAAAAGACTTTTCAGCATATTCTCATTTTCCCAGGAGTACCTGTATGTGCTTGGATGTAACGATGCATCGAAAATCGATTTAAAATCGATTCAAACTGGTTTAGATGCCAATCAATGTAGAAAAAAGGAAAATCTATTAGCATGCAATGCATCAATGCAGATAACGTTCAAAACTATTACAACTTCTTTTGTTCATAAAAGGATTTGTTATCATTTCCGTATCTATCATAATGATTTGTTCAGTGTTAAGTTTTGTAAGAAAAACAGCCAATAGAAGGTAACGGTTTTAAAAAAGAAAGAAAAAGGCAAATATAAGAAAAAGACAATTCATTTGTATAAAATAACTAAAATTAATTTTGTTGGGTGGAGAAAAGAAATTGCAAAAAATCGAAATCTAGAACTAAAAATTGAGAATGGAACTGAATCATGGCTTGACTGAATGGTTATATATTTAGGGTATGTGCACATGTCAGTCACAGCAGCGAATCTCATCCTGCAACTCGTCTGAAACCACAGAGTCTGGATTTAAACATCGAATCAAACCTGAACTGAAACCAGCCAATCAGGAGAATTCTTCCATTTATCCAGGTGTTTTTATTAAATTCAACCCACTCTGATAGTTTAGTCCCAGTTGTGCTGCAAGGAATGATGGGAAATCCTGCCCCCTATGTTTACATCAAACCATGATGTTGGCTAGTTTTGTTCCATCTGGATCAGAGCGATACGGAATTATTGAGGCTGATGCAGAAACTGATACAGGGGTGTTTAAAAGCCGATATCGGGCATATCATGGACATACAAGACACACATGCTGTACATGATCACATACTTATAATACCCATTATATGATGCAGGACTAAGAAACAGAACCTCAGTTAAATGTAACTTTATTTGTATCATAACATCATCTCAGGGCTTCACAATCAGTTTTAACCAATCTGATTGTTGTGCATTGATTCATACAAGCCGATTGATAACAAAGAGCCGATGGAAGGAACCTATAAAATTTATATGTAAGCACACGACATGAGTCAGAAAGTTCTCGACTGATTTTCATCTAAACTTGAAATGGAAAAGGAACAAGGGATCATATTTTGGGGATGGCAGCTGGATCCAGGAATCTCAACTTTTTGCCATTAAAGCTTCTAGCTAAAATATCGTTTTGTCTCAGTAAAATACTAAAATGTTATTATTTAAATACTTCTTTTCTCAGAATAAAGTAATTATGAGGTTTGTTGGATCAATATGTAGATATTTTATGAATCATTCAGCCGATAGCAGCCAATACCTGCACACACACACCTAACTATATATTATCTCTGTGAAACACCAAAGGTTGTTTGTGTGTGTGTGTGTGTGTGTGTGTGTGTGTGTGTGTGTGTGTGTGTGCGTGTGCGTGTGCGTGTGCGTGTGCGTGTGTGTGTGCGTGTGCTTGTGTGTGTGCGTGCGCGTGTGCGTGTGTGTGTGTGTGTGCGCGCAGTGGCAGGCCGATAGGCTGCTGAGGATGGATGGTGTGTGTGTGTGTGTGAGAGGATGGATGGTGTGTGTGTAAGGATGGATGGTGTGTGTGTGTGAGGATGAATGGTGTGTGTGCGTGAGGATGGATGGTGTGTGTGTGTGTGTGAAGATAAATGGTGTGTGTGCGTGAGGATGGATGGGGTGTGTGCGTGTGGGGATGAATAGTGTGTGTGTGTGTGTGTAAGGATGGATGGTGTGTGTGTGTGTGTGTGTGTGTGAGGATGGATGGTGTGTGTGTGTGAGCATGGATGGGGTGTGCAGGAGGATGGATGGTGTGTGTG
>JBBBVT010000012.1:993483-1012394 GCA_037177035.1 Craterocephalus eyresii | reverse complement strand
AATGTATATAGTCAGTTTGGGTTCGGTCTGGCCCAGAGGAGGAATTATCTTTGACACTTTGAATGTAGGAAACATGTTTTTATCTTTGATTATTTTACTCTGATTTTATTTTCATGTTTTAGTTTTGATTTGATTATGTAATATTTCTAAAACAATTTGTTACTTGTTGTATTGGGGGTGGGCTGGGCTAACTGTGACAACCTTTTGTCCGGTACTCTGAGCTGCACAATGCATGAAAACTGCTGTAAAAATAAAGGAAAAACATTATTATTATTATTATTATTATTATTACTACTATTATTAATAATAATAATAATAATCAGGAAATAAGGAAACAGCAGCTCAGAGTAGAGCCTCTGTGTTTATAAAGCAAAGCGCTGCAGGTCACATTATCCATGAGAGACGGATCCGCTCCTGCAAAGTTACAATGTCTGCATTTTGCAGAGAGCAGCCTCCTCAGAGCGCCGACATGCATAAAACACTGTTAATGACCCCAGAAATCATCCAGTATTCCTCCCATCAGGCTGATGTTTGGGTCAATAGTTAGACGGTGTGTCCCTTTTAAGTAAAGAAGTACCCATATGCTGCCCTATGGGCGTTGGAATTGACTGGGAAGTCAGATCTGGGGCTGGCGACGGTCTTTAATGGGAGAAGTTGGAGTTTGTGGCTCAACCCCGACTTCTCAGCCTGGAAACAAAAAAAATGCAACCTCCAAGTCAAATCAACCGCTTTTCTTTCACCACTTATTCAACAATAATAAACTAGCTTCATGTTTCCAGCTGCATGTGGATTAAAGATGAGATCCTTGTGAGGTGCTGAGTGTTCCCGGTGACATCCAGAGCCAGAGCGTAAAGATGCTCAGCAGAGGGCCTCTTCACGTTGCAGATAATCGCTCCATGGTTAATGGCTTTCTCTTCCTTCCTATTGTCGCTGAGATAATGTTTAATTCCCACAGCCTGTGTATCTGCTTGTCTGAATTAATGTAAGCCAACGCCGCGGCCTTCACAGCAAAATGAAACAAGACTCTGTTATTGTCAAAACACGGTGTGCATTACAGCACGGAGGGCTTTGATTAAATCAGCCCCGTCCTGCTTTCACCGCTTTCTTTTTTAATAACTGCTGACTAAAAAGAGCCTGCACAGCGTCCAGGTCTGCAATAAAGCCGATCACGCTGTGGCAGAACCCTCTGTGGGCTTACAGGGACCGTGATGTACTGTGACCACTTCAATCAAAGCAGCAGATTTGAATATCCACAAGACTCCCCAGCAACGGCCTCGGTGGGAGATTTACGGCCTCATTGAGAAAATTACATTCACTCCCCGTCCTCTCTGTTTGGCATCCATTACGCTTCATTACGAGCCTCTGAAGCTGCACTGCTCAATAATAAAGGGCCGAAAAAAAGTGGAAGTTTGTGCCGAGATTGAGGCATAAATTGTTTCATACCTGCTGCTACAAAACAGCCGACTGCATTTAATTATTTTCTTTCTGGGCTTCAGACGAGACGTCCGGACAAGCTTTTTGACTTATGTCCTCGTTTCTCATGGTTTGTTTTTAGCAGCGCTAGCTGAGGAGGGGGGGACAGTTGGTTGGCTCATTGCTGGGTTCAAAGGAGTATTTTCTTTACGCTCTGCGTTACACAGAGGCAAATAGTTCCTTCAAAACCAGCTGTCACCAAAATCAGCTGAAACTGACTAAAGTAATGATAAATAAAAATTCTCTGAAAATCATGACATTGTTTCTGAATTGTGGTTCAACAGACATACATTTCTTCATTTTGCTTGTTTTAAAAAAAAGTATCAATTAGTAAATTAATATGTCTTATAAGCTGATAAGTATCTGACCAATACCTTGAGGCCATCACTGCAATCAGCTGTTTTCAAGAACTTTCCGTCAGACTCTACACCTGTCCACAGGTGTTCCCCTGCTCAGCAGCTACCTGCTCTCACTGATCTAGGACCACCTTTTTTCTTTGTTTTTAAATAATTTTTCTGACGTAATGTTATGTACTCTCTAGTCTTGGGGGGGTTACAGCCAGTAAAGAACACGCAGAGACCGGGGCGGTGTCTCATTCTAGGGTCTGCGTCCTTCTAAGGTCGCATCCTTGGCGTTCTATGGAGGCCGGGTTCTTCTGAGCATCATCAGAAGGCTTCATAGCCGACATCATCACGTTTGCTCCCAAGCCCGGGAAAAACACGACACTACAGACAACACGAGGAAATACAGACCAGATGAGCAAAATAATAATAATGGAGATCAAAATTCTTCTGTTTATCCATTTCATGCATGAATTATTAAGAAACCGTGCCACGTTTTTGCATACAGTAATTTACTTCCGGAGACATACAGTGATGCTTTTTATTTCTTAGTCATACTTTACTTTTTAGTTTTTAATGTATGTTCATTGGTTATTCAAAATGATTGATTAAATATCCTTTTCATATTTCTATTATATGGATACCTATTCATTAAAATTATGGCTGCATCATTTTTATTTCCCTGTTCTTCCCAAAAGAAAGTTTGGTTATTACAATGTATGAATGTACATATGTAAATATTCATTCTACAATAAGTGACTGTGTAATGCATAACTCACTGATGTCCCCTGAAGTGGCAACATTACAAATTCTCTATATCTACCCATGAATATACTAGAAAACAGCTGTCAAATAGGTGTCCACTGTAGTGTGCATGAAGGGGTTATTGTAATTTACTTTTTGTTGGAGAAGGAAGAGAAACGCTTCAGCGGCAGCAAACGTTGCAATCAGCTCTGACGGGCTCCTTGGAATAAACTGCAGCCAAACGTATTAGAACAAATTTACCTGATGTGACTTCTACAATTATCAGCACAGTTACAATAAGCTTTACGTTAACATCCATGCTTTTCACAGTTGAAAGTGAAGGCTTTTAATATTGAACGGGCATCTCATATTAACAGGTTCGTCTTGATGTAAAATAAAGTTTTAGAAAAAAAACTACTGAAGCTACGGTCCTCCAGACATCCCGATGGCCGTGTTAGCGGTTGTTAACATCCGATATTTTAACAGCTATTCTGTTTTTTATACCCAAACTTCTGACCTTAATACAAAACCTGTTAATTACATTTAAATGTGTTTTCCACTCTGCTGGCGGCGCTGCTGCAGCAGCTGCTGCTCGTCATTTTCCTCTTCTTCTTCTACGGATTATAACCAGCAGAAAGGCGCGCAAAGCATCTTGGGATATGTGAGACCACGAAGGATGGTAGCTTTACATCCTCAGAATTCGGGGGAAAGGAGGACGCATTCGGAGGTCGCATTTTAAGAACTCTTAAACTTTTTGCAGAACGGGACCACCTTCATGACAGCGACCTTAAAATACGACGTTAGCAGCCCATATCAATCTGACTGCGCAAGTGTATGAACTTATGAACTCAACGTAGCATACAGTCACCCGGAAGTATGTATTCTAACAGGAAGGCATGTCAAACCTTTCACAATAAAACTCAGTTGTGTCAATACATAGCACTTAATTAATAATCAATTTTAAATTGAACCACAGATCTCCGGCTAACATGGCTGCAGCTAAACCATTATGGGTTTAACTAAAAATCCAAAACGTTCCCTCCCCGTGCTAAATCCCGGGCTCTGGGTCTCCATGACGATGTGGAAGAGCTTGGCGTGGACGGATAGGAGAACAAATCTTAGCGAGCCAGGCTAACAGCTGGGCCAGCCATGGGAGCAGGTGATGTGAGCGCTGATGCTCCCTGCCCCCCCACCTCCGCCGTTCCCATCGAGGAGTCTTCATAAATAATCTTCCAACAATCTGCCTCTCCCTCCACTCTCTTATTAATTACTTTTATGGCCAAAATCAAACATCTGTCATGCTAGAATATGCAAATTAATTATGCAGCTTCTCCCCATCAGCATCCATACGAAGCTTCTGCTCTGAGCTGCTTATCAGAGCAGGAGGAAAGACCTTGTGTCGTCTCTGCGGGGAGTCCAAGATCTGAGATGAGACGATGTTTTAGTAGTACTGCATGCATTATTAGGACTATCATTATGCTCCTATTATTCCTTTCTAAGCTCAGAGCAGACCTCCACCTCCTTTATCTCCGCCAGAGAATGCAGCCATTACAAGCTCTGATGATAAATTTATCCCCATAAAGAATCTTTTCATCCGGACTTGTTCCTTCTTTTGTTCCTGAGATTTCCTGACAAAGCTAACTTTATTTATTTTTAAAGCACTTTGCAACAGTAAGCCACTGAACAAAGTGCAGAACATAAAATAATAAAAAAGACGGATGAATTAGACGTGTTTCTGGAACCAAAATGATTTTTCTAAATTAAGAAGATGATTCAACTAAAAGCCTTTAGTTGATTATTTAATATATACAGAAATTCTTTATTTGACATATTTAATACAAATTTTTCATGAACGCTTTCTCTGATGATGCGTCGTCTGCATTCGACTCCTCGGCCTACGCTGCATCGTGGAGCACAGAGCCAAGAGATTTATGTATTTATTTTTGCATAATTCTAGCAATATTTAATAAAAAAAAATTCACTTTTGAAATTAAACAAACTTGTAATTTGTATCACTAAAATGACGAGTTAAAATAGACAGAAGATATTTTTTTGTGTTGAAAAAAAACTGAACTGTGACACTTAAGAACCGAACAGAACTGAATTTTGTGTATTGTAGCAAATTAAATGGAGTTAAATAAATGTAAATAAGATGGTTAAGTTGGGAGCAGCCGCAGACCGAATCCCTTCTCCTCTAAACGAGCGGCGTGGATGATCCTGCAGGTCCGCGGGCCCGCTGACAGAAGACAGCTGTCTGCCCATCCTCCAGCTCGGCTCTGAGGCGTCCTGGGACTCTGCCTGTTCGCAGGTCAGGACCCTAGAGGGGAGGCACCATTTGGTAGCAGTTACCGAGCGGCGGGGGGGCACCGGCACCTTCTCTCCTCCTTTCAGTCAAGGTAAGGCTGGGCAGCTCCTGGCTCATGGAGGGAGGGGTTGGCACTGGCAGGAGCTGGGCTGAAGGGCCCGGTGACCTTGAGACGGGACGAGCTCCTCCCCCCTCGCTGTGCTGCAGACGACGTGGAAAGGGGCGGATGGAAGCACATTTTGGACGTCCTGTTCCTGGACGGAGCGCTGAGATGCATTTTTAACCCACGAACGGTGACTTTTATCCCAATCAGACAATCTGATGTAAAGTCTGAGTGTTACACTCCGGTCCAGAGGGGAGTTTAACGTGTAGTTAGATCATATTTATTCATTGTCACAATGTTGTTTAAGCTGTCTGAAAATACAAGGTTTAGTTGTTTTTTTTGCCGAACATATAAGGATGGAGAGCTGCCATCCTGCAGCCTTCAGATGTGTCCTTTCTCCAGCATACATCGCTGAATTCCCCACACAGAGGCCTGGTACACACACACTGGCTACAGTTACATGATGGTTTTTAATTCAGATGTAGTTATTCTGAATAAAATCTCAATGGTTTTCTTACCTCAGCTTCCGACCTGGGCGGTGGGAAGGGCTATGATTGTACAGGAGGTAAACCAACATGAAAAACCACAGAAGAAGAAGCATTTTCACTGGATGTGGATTCTATAGTCTCTAGCATACTATTTCACTTTCACCTGAACACGCTCGCTTTGAGTCAGACAGTGGAAACGAGCACGCTCAGAACCACCGGAGTTAACTTAAAGCAGAAGTTTCCATGATTTGCAGAGTGATACTGGATGACGTCAAAGAGCATGTAAATCAGTTCAAGATGCTAGACATAAAACATTAGAAGCATCACAGTACTGTGCAGGAGAAGCATGAGGTCCTCTGCCTACAGTACCAATAATAGTTTAACTTTGACAGCCATGATAAAAATCCTAAATTTATGTGAGAAAAACTGATTGTATTTCCAAATGAACTGCTGACCCCCAGTTTGAGAAGCTCTGCTCCAGTGTTTACTACAGTAAGGGTTATGTACAGACCTCCAGAAATCCTTGAACGTGCACAAACATCAGCGGTCCACTTTCGACTCCCTCTACGTACCCATATGTGGAGCTACGTGCCTGCTGTTGCTATGGTGACGCCATTGCACGAGCCCTTTGTTTTTGTCATCAAACAAAAAAACAAATTCACCAATCCAAACGATTTATGACTGTTAAGCATGACAGCATATATTATGACAAACAACACATGCTCGGTTCTGCCAGCTGCTGTAATGATGTGGTAATGCCGCACTCATTAACTCCTGCACACACTTTATGGCTCCTTTTTATGACTGAATTAATTGATTCACACATGCATTAAAACAAAAAAATAACTGGGATGAAAATGCAGTTGGATGCAGGCCCCCTAATCTGTCATGAACGTTTCTGGTGGTGCAGCCGGACGACATCATTCATGGCCATGACGGCTCGTATCCGCAGTAAACATCAGCCCAGAGCTAGTGTCCGCCTCTCACTACCACAGGACGAACATCAGCAGCTATAACTCACTGCCGATTTATTCCTGCTGTCTGTCAATATTACTGCAAACAGACCAAGTAGGATCTGGGATCTCCATTCATAAAAACGTTATCATACACGGTTGGATCTTCATGACCTTTTACAAAGTTTCTCTGCAATTGTTGCATTTAGTCAACAACTTTTATACAATGTTTTGGTATCTAAAAGCCAGTTTGTGTAGGAAACTGGGTTCAGCTGTCGGCTGAAAACGGAGGATACAAATCGTCAAGTAATTCATTAATCAATAGCTGTTTTATCGATCGATTAATTGATAAGTGGGAATTTTTCTGAGAAAGTGAATTTCCCTGAAATTCAGAGGGAAATTTTTACGAAAATGTTGTCTTTCTTATGAAAGAGAAAATGCTAATGATTTTCCTCAATACAAGATTTATTATTAACAGCAGGAACAACACATTGACAGATGGAATCACTCTCATTATTATTATCATTATTATTATTATTATTATTATTATTATAAATGGAATCTAATATAATGAATTAAATGATTTATGTCTATGGTCAGAGGACAGTTTCTCTTGTGTTCCTGCATGTGCATCAAGGATGTCTGACATCAAGCGCCCTCATTTGGGCTGGTGAGGAATTACAGGCTCAAACAACTAATTCAATTAATTTATTTTAATCAAGTAATTTCTTATCGACAATTAATTCGACAAGATCAGGAAACTGTGGCGTTGGCCGACAGACACGAGGACGTTGGTGAGTCCCACGGCTGCTAGCCTCATGTCTGTTACTAGCCTTCACACTGAGGGGATCCATACAACTGATTACATTAGGGATCATTTTCGGCACGGAGAAAACTTCCAACACTTGGACACGGATTCTGCTGTGGGTTGTTGTTCAGGGTCACATGGCCACTGGGTTGTGACATGTGTTTGCATCAGGCTGTACATGATACATCGACATCAGGGCCGCGGATACGGACACCTTTAACGGGGCCAGTTTGTTGAACAATGTTTTAATTTCGCTGTCATTTATCTCCACATGGATCCCTGCACTCAGGACTATGATGGTACAGCTCCAGCTGTAGGTCTCAATCGCATCACACTTTTTCACCTTTTAATCCACTTACAGAGGTTTTCCCTCTCCATGGCCACTTCCTACTTTCCTGCATTTGTATCCAAACCAGCTTTGTCCACTATCGTTTATTTACACCATGCGGCAAAGGTGGGAGGGGCTTTCTTCTCATGTCTGTGCCCAATGCAGAGAATATGTCCAAGACCCGAGTCCCACTCCCCTACCTGCGCCTCACCAAAGGTTTGAAGTAGAAAAAGCCATTTGTTTTCATCATCATGGAAACTGAAGTTAGAGACACTCAAACTGGGATACTCAAAGTAGTGGACGTAACATTGTAGGGCCCCTTTCATAAGCTTTCCATCTCTTTCTCTGTCGCTTCCTCCATCTGTCTGTCCATACCACGTTAGGTTTACTTGAACTGGTCATGTGTGGATGCAGGAAACAGTTTCCATGACAGTTCTGTGATATACTAGTTTATCGAGACGTCTGCAAATTAGGGGTGGGAAAATTGAATTGAAAAATCGAATATCTTGATATATTATTTCAGAGTTTTAAAATCTTTTGCTTTTTTTGTTTGTTTTGTTTTTACTTTGCAGCAAATGCAAAAAACTTTTTTTTTTATTTATTATTTCTATTCATCTTGTTTTACTTGTCTTGTCGGGCATTACAGCAGGAGAATGTTGGTCTGGCTACTGTTTTTTCCTAATTGAAATTGAGAAGAAAAAAAAACTAGCAAAAAGATTTTTTGTTAGAAATATATATTTGCAATATCAAAGAATCACAAGAATCGCAATTTAAATAGAACTGATACCCAATTAATTGTAGAGGAATCAAATGGGGAGGAGAGCGTATCGTCCCAGTCCTACTCCAAACCTCCTCCTGAGAGTTTAGAACATTTTTGCTGTCTTTGATAGGTTTTTTAAACATAGGACCAGTTTACATTGGGATATTTTTGCAGCTCTAGGGGTGATGGACTCTGGCCTCTGCCTCACAGGCCAAGCAGCTCTGCTTTGATTTGAGCTGGAGCTGAGAATACCTCTGTGTAGTCAGGAGTCTGGGAGAAAGGGTACTACTGAAAAAATTAGAATATGCTGGAAAAGTTGTTGTTCAGGCAATTCAACATAAAACCTATGTGTTTTATGTATTTAGTACAGCTGCAAGATTTACTTTCAAAGGCCTGAAACTTTTCCATTTAAAATCCATTTTTTATTGATTTCAAGCAATATTCTTATTTTCTGAGTTTTTAATTTGAGCTTTTCTGAAGCTAAATCCTGATCAGCAAAAACAAACAAAAGCTGAAATATATTGATTTTCATACTATTTGTCTCTATGTGTACATTTCTTCTTTGAAGTAAAGTTACAGAAATGCAGCACTTTTTCAAGATATTTTCATTTTTGCGGTAGCACCTCTATAGTTCAGCAGAATGGAAGTATCGTGTGTGATGCCTCCATCGTGACCCAAGTTTCTTTTTCCTGGAACAACCGAGCGAGGATCCTCCGAGGAGAAAAGAGGATTTTCTTGCAGCATATGCGACGGTGAAAGTCTGACATTTAATCTAAGAAAGACTGAGTGAGTCGGCCCTTCTGCCCCAGATGACTCACCACCGACACTTCATCTGAAAGTTCTAAGCCATATGTTGAGGAGTTTTCTTTCAGTCTTACAGATGAAATGAAAGGATTCAGCTGTGGAATAATTTTCTGTCCCTCCGCTGTGACAAGGGTTTACATCAGCGACCCCAGCTCTCCATATGGACGACATGATTTTTATCTCTTTGGCCTGACTTAAAGGGAATCGCTTGCAAGCTGTGCTCCAAAAACATAATGAATCCTTTATCCAGAAGAAGTAATTGCACAGTTCATAACAATGACATTTGGATTAATACTAAGCAGACAATGGGTTTTACTGGAAGCTGAGTTGCTGGTTTTGGTGTAAATAACTTCCACTGTCATGATTTAAGAAGTAAAGTTAGAAAGAAAATGACTTTGAAATAGACCGAGCAGCTTCTTTCATGTCAGATTTTAACCTTTTTTTTCCTGTTCAGCTTTTAATCTCTGCATGCAAGGTATTGCTACAGACCAGATATTTATCTTATAATTATTTAAAGCATGTTAAAGGGATACTCCGCCCTCAGAATGATGTGCCTTCATTTGTTTACTCACCCTCATGCTGATTGAGACGTAGAAATAATTTACTCGCAACGGCATCATTTAGTATATTTTTAGAGCATTTTTAGAGCATTTTCAGTGGCACTGCCGCCAATGCTCCGCGTACATCGCGCAGGTACGTGCATCCAGGAAGTAAACAGGCTAACGGTTTGGGCTCTAAAAATATACAAAATGATGCCGTTGCGAGTAAATTATGGACGCTACCCACACAGGACCCGCGGACTGCATTGGACGAGCAGTATGGAGGAACATTGACAAGTTTTTGTGGACTTTTTTCAACGGGCTCTATTTAGCATCGTTGTAGCCGCAGGGAAATAAGATGTAAACCTCCTGATATCTCCGGCTACATGATGAATATCAAGAAAGTGTTCCTACGTCTCAATCAGCATGAGGGTGAGTAAACAAATGAAGGCACATCATTCTGAGGGCGGACTATCCCTTCAAGAATAAAACCAAAAAAATAACGGTAAAGAACAAGAAGTAGAGTGTTCTTGCCTCTTTAACAGTTTTATTGTAATTTTTGAGTTTATCACGCCAGATTTCATAATGTATTGTGAGTCTGGTTTTTCTCCATTTTCAGCTCTCCTGCAGCTTTTTTTTCAAATTTCAAATTTCTTCATTTCTCCATGGTGTTTTGGATTGTGTTATTAAATGCCAGTTTTTTGTTAAAATTATATACAGTAAAATCACATGATGCAGATAAAATCTGACTAGGAGTTCGACTTAAAGGGTTAATAAAATATGCAGCCACTTCAGAATTAATATACCGCTTCCTCAGTTGTCATGCCGCTTGCTAAAACTGGTGATGTTAAAAAATACACAGTAGTGGTCTGACACAGCGAGGTCAACAACACAGGACACTCCAGTGGACAGGCCATAGGTTATGACCAAGTCCAGGGTGTGTCCCCTGTTATGTGTACACTGTGTGACGTACTGTTAAAAATCCATATTGTTTAGAAGGTTTAAAATTTCACTGGTGTGGGGATCACCACTATTATCAATGTGTAGGTTAAAATCACCAGTTATTAAAATCTTGTTGTATTAACTATGTATGGTAGATAAGAACTCAGAAAAATCTTGAATAAAACAGGAGGGAGGATTTGGTGGTCTATAAACTGTTATAGCTAAAATAGGCGGATTGCTAAAACAAAGGAATGATGCTCAAATGAAGAATAGTTTTTCGGTGATATTAGTTGTGCTGATAACTGTTGAGCAATTGATGCTGTTCTACCACCCCTCTTACCTCCCCTGATAGAAAAAAAAAAAAAATTAAATCTGGTGGGGAAGCCTCGGTGAGAATATCAGCACCAAGCCAAGTTTCTGTTAAAAAGAGACAGTCAATGCTATTATTTAAAATCAGATCATTGATAATGATCTTACATTTTAAAAGAGCCATTCTGAAAGTTGCAGGTGAGTCCAATTGTGGGATTGTTGATGATGGAACTAATACAGGAGTTGTTTGTATGGGACGGAGACATCTGACAGAACTACGAAGATGTAAATGGCAGACCGCTAGCTAACAGTGGCAGGAGCTGGTTGACAGCAGCTTTCCCACGCTGGCAGTCAGCAGCTGACCGTAAAAGGCGAGGAACTCACTAGTTAGAATTAAAAACACTCCTTGTCCGCCGTTAAAAGGGAACTAAATGTTCAGCTGGTAAACGGTATAACACCGGTTAAAACCAGATAAAATCAATATTTCGCAGAGACGAGCTAAATGACAAGTAGGAACGACACGCATGCGCATTTGGGCATTTTAGAGACCCTGGAACCAACCAAATGCTCATGTTTTTGTGAAAACAGGACAGGTCATTAGCCCCACCAATTGCTGTGGACCCAACTCTTCACACTGAGTGACTACGGTTTAGTACCATGCCAGGCCTGTAGGTGGCTAAACTGCAAGGATACACCCACGGTTATGCTGGCTACAGCTACGCACTCATTAAACTGTAAGACAACATCTTCCTGGTGACATACCTTCTGAATGATGAGGGAGTTTTGTTCTACACCAGCCTGGAACTGGTCCTAGTTCCACGCTAGTTCTCAACACAGACCCTTAAAGGGCCGGCGTGTAGCTTCTGAGCCAAACATTAGCCTGATCTGAGGAATGATGGATGATTTCTTGGGTCAATAGACAGCGTTTGAGTGTTAGCGCTCCGAAACAGCTGCCCTCTGCAGGAACCAGACATTGTAACTCTGCAGGAGCGGATCCGTGTCTCATGGGTCATGTGACCTGCAGCGCTTTGCTTTATAAACACAGGGCTCTGCTTTTTGCTACTTTTTCCTCCTCTTCATCTAAAGCTAGTCATGGCTCAATGAAGTAAGAAGGTGGAAATGGTGTCTGAGGCGGGCAGAAGGAGAAAGTCTGTTTAATTTAAAGGGAAGTTTAAAGGTTAAGGCCCTCTAGTGTCCAAAAGTTATACAGCATCCCTTTTAAATAACTCCACTTATAATCTACTAAATGATGTACAAACATTTATTAGCTCTAATCCCCGACAGAAACATGACTGATTATTCTCTTCTTTTTATTTTAGGGGCAATATTTTGTTTGAGTAAAATAATAAATTCACATGATTACTCTACTCTGGAAAAGAATTGGAAAACTAAATGTAACACAATGGATCAGGCAAATGTTATCGTTTCTCTCAGAGAAACTAACTTGCATACTGAAAAAAAGCTGGAAGTGTTCGTGAAAAATATAGACCTGTCAGAGCACCAAGAGGAACAATAAAACCCTGCTTTTTAAGCACGGACATCTTGCTTATTTTTGTTTGCTAGAGATGTGCGTATATAAACTAAAATTGTCCAACTTTGAACTTCCTGTGCGTGGTGTGAACTGAGCGAAGCATCTCATGTCTGAGATCTTCTGTTATGATGTTTATGTTGCATCTTGTAATGAAAATGCAATAAATGCTTTGAATTTAAAAAGATAAATTCACGTTTTCCTGTGGTTTAAGACGGACGCTCTTCCTCCGGGAAGCATTGAAAAATAGCTTGCGGTTTCTAACAGCAGGATTCATCATATTGAGGACAAGGAGGTTTTATTTTTCTTCGGTTACCTTGGCTCAAAAGCCGCTCAAGATTTCATGTCTGGGACAATCCTCGTCCCAGCTTGTGTCACCTCAGCGACAGATGTCAGCAAAATCAGCGACAGCCGATCATGCTGATCCCCCCCGTAATCATGTGCTATGATCCCGCCGTGGCACAGAGCTGTGGGAAATATGTCCGTCCATACCGTTGCCTCGGGCAGATGCACCAGCATCTTCCTGCCCGTGCCAACCACATGCACCCCCCTAAATCCCACCATATCCTCCTCCTCCAGTCTTCCTGCCACCTTCATCCCTCCATTAAGCTTAACCGCTTGGATTCTCATTTTTAGTGAGAAACCGGGCTTTTCTGAGGCAGGTTTGACCCACGCTGCGTTACCGGTGTGTTTTTGCCTACCTCGGGTTTGTGGCCGGGTCATGCGTGCCACGCCGTCCCTGACCGGCACAAACAGCCTCCCTGAAACACAATGTGGCATATGCTCAACTACGGATGGCTCATAAAACATTCTTGCAGAGCTCAGCTCTACGTGGCATCTCTCTGTGAAGGCCCTGCGAGGCAAAACGTTTCCAAACAGTTTCGTGTTTTCATGCTGAAACCTTGCATAAAAAAACTGGGGGAGCTTTGCATATTTCACACATGCCGCAGGCTGGCTCGGGCGCTGCTGTTAGTCAGTGTTTCCAGCAGAACCTTGACTAAGGTCACAAGTCATTTGTCAAAATGCGTTAATAGGAGGCTTAAATAAGACAAGAGTATAAATAAAAGCCAGGTCTGCTGATCACTCTGCCCTGCAGCTAGGCTTTATCATCTGTAGCCATTCCAGCATATGCTCAGAAGATAATAAAAAATGTAGCGTTAAACATTGCAGCATACTGAATTTTGTCCCAGGCTTCACACGGCAACTCAACTGTTCCCCCTGGAAACCTTTTCAATACACGTAGTTAAGGCCACCGTTCGTGATTCTTGCATGATAATAATTTATAGTGGGTAGGGGTCCATAAATGGGAAGCCCTGTAAAATACTTCCATTATGTAGGGAATGTCAGTGGATAATAAAAGCTTTATTCTACTTTTTATGGCTTTCAATCTGTTGTTGTTCCCTGCAATTTTAAAACCTGTTAAAATTCACCGAATATTTTTAATTTGAGGCTTAAGAACAGTAGATTTTTTCCAAAATGACTCTCAGGGAAGTCGACTTTTCCTCAGCGGGTTCAGTCTAAGTGAGAAACTCTTTAGTTTATTACCTCGGACTCTTTTTACGCAGAAATGAAACATCTTTTTTAACAGTGCTGTAAAGGTTACACAGTTGTTTAAGCAGCAGTTCAGGCAGATTGATGTTTGTCATTACAGAAGCAAAGGAAATGTCTGCAGTCAGTCTGACATTAAGCAGGAATGAGCTGGTGGAAATGTGTGTGTGTGTGTGTATGTATGCATGATAAATATGAGAGCTGATTCGTCAGGAGGATATAGCTTCCTACTTGCTGATTTCTGATTCAGAACTTAACCTGCTAGGACCCCGATCAGAAGTGAACCAGCATCGTAGGACAAAAAACCCCACGTTACCCTTGAAGTTACCTCGATAAGAGAAAATCCGGCTTCGTAGTACAGGCCCCTGATGTCAATCAGTCCCTCCCCAGGAATAAAACGTCTGTCAGTATGTGGCTGGATAAGATTATCCTGTGAGGCGCAGCAGCTTGACCCCGATGTCCCCATCTGTCCTCATCACAAAACAAAAAACCTCTAAATGCATGGCATGAGTAAAGGCTCATTTCTTTCAGATTTAAGGCGAGAGCATCTGGAAGCCTTCTCGTTTAAAGTGTGTCAATATGCTGTGTTTGGTCTCTGGTGTTATAATCTCACAGGACAGGAAGTCAGATCAAAGGGTGGAAGGTGCTGCCATGTGATCCTGGAAAACAGCTTCAGATTCAGAAATCCGAAATGTCTCTGTGATGGCCCACTGATGGCCACCATTTTATTTTCTGTTTAGTTTGGTTGTTAGAGGGGGTTATTGATGTGCTACTGCTAGCGAGGACCCCCTTGTTTGTCATGACCAGCAAGCAGGGCATCCCAAAACTCTGAACTACGTTAGACATCTGGCCTGTCAATCAAAAAGACACGCCCCTAATTCTATTTTTATTATTTTTATTTTAGTCAGTTTTATTGGACCTGAGGTTAAAAAACAACAATTTGAAATACATTATTATACAAGTGTTGTATTTCATAGTGCTACAGACAAAGGTTTCGATAAGACAGTTTCGTCTTTTCGACAAAAAAAAAACACGCCCCTAATAATGACGAATTTCAGGATTAAATAACATCTAAAGGAATGAGTCAGAATGTTTCCCTCCCCTCACAGCTTTTAAAGCTAAAATGGTTTTTGCACCAGGCTGTAAAAATCACATCTCCAGTCTGCCTCACACAGTGACTACAGAATCTCAAAATAATAAAAAACAGGATTATTTGTGTGTTTAGAGTCTGTGTGAGCTTCTCAACAGCTTAAATAAAAGTATAAGAATGATTGTTATAATACAATAAAATATAATATATATATGTGTGTGTATATATATATATATATATATATATATATATAAATTGTTAAAAATATCTTAAAATAATTTTTAAAATGCGATTAATTACGAGTTAACTGAGGACACTGACTTGCGCAAATTAAATTGCCTGGAATCACAAAAACAAGTTTCTTGAACGGCTGCATCTAAGCCATAATGATGAGACTCAAGATGCAGAAGTGTATCATTTGACACACACCCCCAATCCCCCCCCCCCCCCCATCTGCTCTGCATGGTTTCCTGTTAAATTGATCCTCTATTGTCTGCTCACACTTAAAATCCAACACAAAGCAGGTTTCACTTACCACGAGATGAAGGGATTATGAGCTCAAACATCACTTTAGTTATGGGTCAGTAGATTAGTGTTAATCTGCAATTCCCCAAAACTGCACCATCATCATCATCAGGATAAGAACTAGTCTGTGGATAATCTTTTTAGGGTGGAGATGAATATTGAGAGTACAGAGAGGTGTAGGAGGAGTAGTGTGTAAGAACAGTTGGTCATGCGATGTCACAGTGGTCATGTTTCCGCTGCACTCAAATATATAACCTGTTAAATTTACGTGAATGTTTTAAAAATTCAGCATTAATAATGACTTTGTTGTTTAATCCTTTCATGTTAAATCTGACCTAATATGTGATACAATTTCTGAGACGTTTTGCATCATTTTATGGTAAAAACTTTAGTCAAAGTCCCACTGAACAAAATCTGATACTTGTATTCCCCCCCTGGTGGAGACAACATTAATAAAATAATGTACCACAATCATTTTATTAACTGTAAATATACAGATATTAATCGTATAATATATTTTGGATGTTAATGTAAACTGACACTTTATTTGCATTTTTAAATACCATTGTTAAAGGTTTGGATAAAAACCTGATTAAAACCCATCGAATTTTCTCCAAGTTTTTTTTCTTGGTTTAGGCTTTAAAATGTTAACTTAATATGTTCGGGCTGATTCAACACATTCAATACGATTAATTTAGATTCAACTTAATTTGACACTATAACACAAACTTGATCTCACACCAGGAAACTGAACTGAATTAAGTATAGCCTATGTAAAGTTATTTTTGCTTTTGAACCTGGGGTCTGTTTTCATCTTTCCTTTAATACATGTAAGCGATGGAAAAAGGAACGTTCAAGATCACTCCAGTATTTAGCCGGGCAGGCGACTAGCTAATGATAAGTATTGGGCAAGTGTAAAATGGTGGAGGGTGAAGTCCATTAAATACTTTATAAATGAGATATGAGAAAATACATGACTTTCTAACAGTAAGGAACAACAGGAAAATGAAAACCGATAGTTTGAGACATTTTAGTTTTTCTGAATGGAAAATGGGCTCGGCATTGTATTTTCAGGGACCCATTCACACCAGGAGCCACTGCCTGCTGTGAATGGGTCCCCGAAATCACGTTTCCTCACAGCAGTGCCAAGAAGACAGAAAGTAGGAATGGGGTGGTGGGGGCAAGGTGTGTGTGTCTACTGTGTTACATAACTGGGTGTGTGAAGGCTTGTTGTTTTTGTTCGTTGTTTTTTATCTTAATATGCATTCATTTTATTGCATTCGTTAAACTGTTTGTACATATTTTATTTTACTTTTATTTTGAAGAAGTTCTTTTCAAAGGGTGATTTTTAAAACAATTTTATCACACACACCTTTAAAAACTTGTTTTCTAATAAACAAAATAAAATTCTAACCTGTAACTGTCTGATATGAGGATAAAAACTGATAAAATTCCTGATATTCATGTCTTCACATAAAAGTCAGACCATCACAACATTGAGTGTATACTTTAAAAAAATCAGCTCATGATGATAAAAAGCTTGGTGAGCTCTGTAATCCAATCTAAAGACCTTGGATGGATATTTCATGGAACAGATTTAAGATGTTTTTGATCTCGATCTTCCAGGTCAATAAAGATCATGTTTTAATATTGAATCTAAGGGGAATGAGTATTTCGCAATCTGTGCCGGTGAGACAAAAACCCAGAGAGCTTACAGACGAACACATTTCCCATGGAAAGATCTACGTATGATGGCAGGAAAATAAAAGTTAAAGTAAGAAAATACGCTATTTGAAGTCCATTGTTTCGTACATGCAAAACCAGGGGAACACAAACCCTTCGTATATTAGTAAATGGGTACATAGACGTACTGCTGAGACTATTTGTTCCTTTTCATGCAGGAAAATGACTGGTATTGTGACAATTTTTTCCAGATTTCCTAACATGGCCTCCTCAGTAACTACAATTTATTTGTTTTCCTCGTAAACGTATTTCATTCCTCGAAAGGGATACACAAGAGTAAAAATCTTCTCTTTAAATTAACCAAGCGACAATCTAACCATCTGCCTACTTTCAGGTCCTTGGGCTTACATCATAATACCATCAGATCCCATGAGACCAGTATCACAGGATTTTTGTGGCTGACTGAACATTTTTAAAGCAGTTTTGCACAATCCTGACATTAATTGCCAAGTTTTTGTGGACTTTTATGGACCGTTTTGCTTGAACGCCGTTCAACATCACTGTAACGGAACTGATGGAGAACAAAAAATTCCTCACATCTCCGGCTGCATGATAGATATTTAAAAAAGTGTTCCAGCGTGTTGATCAGCATGAGAGTGAGTAGAAAATGAAGGCACATCAACCAGGGTGTAATTTACACAACATCTAACGGTCAAACTGCAGACTTAGAACAACTTTACTGCCTCCCCCCACTGCCTCTGGCCTTCCAAGAATACTGTAGCCCTCAGGGGAAACAATGCACTGCAACTTGTTTCTATACAGTTATATAGGAGCACATAACTGCTCCTCCAGAGCTACAACCTGCTACTTTTAGATGTTTTCCTTCTCCAACACAGCTGAATCATAGAAATGTCTTGTTAGCAGCCTAAAGAGCTGAATGGCTGCAGATTCAGCCATATGACTCAGCTCCTTAGGATTAGCATGGCGTTTCTATAGAAAGTAACTGTTAATTATCCGACCTGAACAGGAGTAAAGTAGTCGCTGACCAACTCTGCCCTGTTTCTAACACGGCACAAACATACATTTTAATGTTACATTGAATTATCTCACCTGTAGAAAGGCTGCAACCTCCGCGCCTGTTTTTAGCCGCACCTCCCTCATTTATTGAGAATGTTCTTATTTTCATGCCATTGTGAATAGACTTTCATAAAATACTTCCAAGTGGAGGTGGGGGGAACTGCTGCCCCTAGTGGCAGAGGGGGGAACCGCCTCCCCTAGTGGAGGTGGGGTGAACTGCTGCCCCTGGTGGAAGAGGAGGGAACCGCTGCCCCTAGTGGAGGTGGGGTGAACTGCAGTTTTTTGCACTTCTGCATATTCATCACTTTTCCTAGCAGGAGGTTGCCGCTTGGAATAAACGCTTCTAGAAGATGTGGAAAAGTAAATTTATGCAGGTCACATGATCACATGAGTGACGGATCCGCTACCATGAAGTTACAATGTCACTTTTCGGAAGAGGGCAGCTGCTTCGGAGCGCTAACACTCATCAAACGCTGTATGTTGACCCAGTGGTGGCTGGTGACAATTTTTTTTAGGGGGGCGCAAATTATCTTGGAGGTAAGCTGACACTTCAAACTTAGCCA
>JBBBVT010000012.1:887683-898017 GCA_037177035.1 Craterocephalus eyresii | reverse complement strand
TGTTTTCATATACCTATGTATGTATATAAATAGTACATATGGACATACATATATATAAATGTACGTATATACACATATATGTACATACATATGTATGCATGCATGCATTTTCATGTATGTACCTTCAGTGTCTCCAGATGATCTCATTTCCCCGTCTCTGGTCGGCTGGGAAGTTTCCTCCTTTCTGGTAGTGCCTGTAGATGAAGCCACGTAGGATGTAGCCCACTTTATTTATTTGAGTCTGTAAAAAACCTGTAAACTCCCACAGGCCGCTGTGGTAACATGAAGCAGTTTCCATCCTGCTGTGGAATCGTGCTGCAGACTCTCTGACCAGCTGATTGTAAAACATTTGGATTTTCCACCATTGAAGGATTGGGTCCTACTAGTGGAGTCATAAATGATCCATTTATCTCCTGGTTGCTATGGAAACATCAGCATTAGCCTGTAGTTTATGGGACATTACAGCGTATGAAACCATCAAACTAAAGTTACAAACCGTTCTGTTGCTACTTTGATATTTGCATGAATGATAGGAAATGATTTATTGCATGAAAACATGTGTTACTGCTGCAGAAAGGTTTAGAGTCACGTTAGCTCTGGTCTGTAGCCACATTAACAGATATTTCTTTAGTCTAACAGATAAGACTTTGCAACAAAGTAAAGTTGTAACACTGAGAAAAAAGTTGTAATATCACGAGAAAAAAGTCAAAATTTTTGGAAAATAAAGCCAAACTATTATGAGACTAAATATTTTCTCCAGATGTTTCAGAAGAGTAAAGTTTTCAAAACGAGGGACACGGTGGATTTCGTCAAGTTGCCATTCAGCTGGACCACAAACCGAAAATACTTCATCTTCATTATCATCAGGACTGATCTGAATCTGCTAGAAAACAAACTTTTCCACAGAAAGAAGCAGGTGGACATGCAGAACCGGCTGGAACTGGCTCATCTCCGAAGGGCCTGCTGAGAATCCACCTCCTCATTTTACCAACATTCCTCTTCTAAAATAACTAGTTCGAATATTACATCGTCCCCAACGTCCGTGGAAATAATGGTGCGTTCAATTTGTCCAATTTGAAGTCGGATTTTCCGAGTTTCAAGTCGGAAATACAACGTGAAATCGGACTCGGAAAGTCGAGGTAGTCCCACCAACCTAGACTGCCCCTAGTAAAGATGGCCGCCCAACAAACAAACCCCACTCAATTAATTCGGAAATTACAAGTTCAATCGAACACATCTTTTTTTTTTTTTTTTACCCCTTGGTGTTCGTGGGCTTGTTGCAGGTTCGAGTCGCAGACAGGATCGTAAACACTGAAAAACCCAACTCACATTATGAGATTCCAGCTAATAAAACATGAAAAATGTACATTTCTGACTCAGACGAAGAAGAATAAAATCACAAACTGCAGCTTTGTTTTATTTCTTCTACCAGAATGTCAACTTGAAGCATCAAAAAAAAAAAAAAAAGACTTTACAGGAAAAGGCAACAGGAAGGAGCCAAAGTTTGAGCCTTGTCCAGAAAAACAGCTCTGACTTTTTAAAGAAGCAGAATAAAATTCATCCCTTGTGTTGTTTAACGTGTAATGTGACACATTGGGCTGCGGCGTCTACGGGGAGGGTATGCATAGAGACGATTCTACCACGGGGCAACAGGAAGTGGTAAAAGCGCGTCGGTGGACGAGGAACGGCCAAGCGTCCGGCTCGGTAAGGCTTCGTGGTCCTGAAGGTTTCAGCAGGCAGAACCAGCTTCTGATTCGGTGGTTTTTCTGTCTCTAAAAGCAGAGATGCAGCATAAAAGGCTTTGGTGAATCCCCCCCCCCACACCCACCCAATTCCGCCCAATACAACCCCCCTCCACAGGATTCAGGGTTAAAATATGTTTGTAGTTAAAAAAAAAAAAAAAAACAACAACCGAGGAGAGCTCGGGCGTTTGCGAACCGTCCGAGTAAGAAAAAGCGGGGGCTACGGCTTCGAGGGGAACGGGGCGGCTCCGAAGGGGTCCAGGTCCAGCGGCTGGGGGGGGGCCGGGGGTTGGGGTCCGCTGTGGATGACCAGTTCCGTGAAGGGCACCGCCCCGAAGTCGTCCATGTCGCCGTTCTCCGCCAGGCCGCCGTGGAAGGAGGCGGACCAGGACTTCCCGTTGGCCGGCGTCACGCCGCCGTCCGGAGGAGGGAAGGGTTTGGCCCCGAACGGGTCGAGGAGGGCGTCGTCCACGGAGAGGGACGGCGGCTTGACCTTCCCCTCCGCCATGGTGATGTCCACGCTGATGTTCTCCTTGGAGTCGGAGGTGCTGAGGAACTCGTTGCTGCTCTGCGAGTCCCTCCGGCCAACCTTCTTGTGCCTGCGGACCCTGTCCGGGGTGCGGTAGGCCGCCTTGCTGCCTTTGCGGCCACCGGTCGGGGTCCCGTGGTGCCGCTTGCCGTTGGTGGCGCCCGCGGCTGCCTCTTGCTTGGTCTTGCGTTGGCGCGACGACAGCTTCTGCAGGCTGCGCTGCTTCAGCCTCTGCTGCTGGGGGCTCGACTCCTCCAGCGACGACCGGAAGAGGTCCTCGGCACTCCTGGAGGTGTTGGGCGGCGGCTCGGCGGGGCCCGGCTGGAAGGGGGAGAACCCGAAGACGTCGATGCCCTCGGGCGACACGGGCGGCGTTTGGCCCATGGGGACGTCGCCGCTGCTTCTGCCCGACTTGGAGAGGTTGCGGCCGAACGGCGCCTTGGTGAACACGTCCGGCTCGTCTCCGGCCGGCTGATCCTGGCTCGCCTGCCTGAACGGGGCTTTGGCGAAGATGTCGGCGCTCTCGACGGGCGAAGCGCCCCCGAGGAAGGGAACGGCGCCGAACACGTCCACGGCCTCGGCCACTCTGGCGCAGCTGGGCGAGATGGGAGGGGTGATCAGCATGGATCCAGAGTCGCTCGGCGGAATCAGCGAGGCTTCTTCGGGGCACGCCGGCTTCTTGGCGCGGCTGGGGTCGCAGTCCGAGTCCGAGCTGTGTTTGTCTTCGTCCTCGTCATCCTCTGAGTCCATCAGCAGAGGCCTCTGGCCGAAATTCTCCGGCTCGGTGTCCTCGCCGTGCTCGCTGTTCAAGGCTTCGTCCTCCTCCTGCTCTTCGTCCTCGCTACTTTTCGGAGAAGGAGGGTCGGACTCGAAGTCGCTGTCGGACTCGCCGCCGTTCTTCCTGCCTGGTTTGTGCTCCCTGGGCGGCGGAGCCTCGCAGGTGGGAACGACCTCCTCAATGGTTCCTATGGACACAAAACATAGGAGTTATTAACATCCAGCCCGACCCGCCTCATCCCATCCCCTCGTTTTAAATCTTGGGCAACAGTCCTGCAGGATTTCAGGTTTTCGTGCTTCTACACACCCGACTGACTGACACTAAGCTCTGCATAACAGAGCAGAGACACATCGTAAACCTGCAGGAGTCTGGATCCAGCTGGAGATGGAGCCCGGCCATCCTGCGGAGGAAACTCATTTCCGCCGCTTGTACCCGCGACCTTGTTCTTTCGCTCAATACCCAGAGCTTGTGACTATAGGTGAGGGTAGGAACGTAGTACGCCGGTAAATCGAGAGCTTGTCTTGAGACCAGAACTGTAAATTATGAATCTAAAAAATTTGGTCCAATTTTTTTTTTTTTATTCTATTTTAAACAAATTTTTTTAATTGGTAATTTAACAATTAATAATAATAATTTAATTGTTAATTAATTAATTAAATATTCATTATTAATAATTTAATTAATAACAATAATTTAATCATTTAAAAAATACAGAAAAAACTAGTTTATAATTAAATGAAATCAGACAACTCAATTTATATAATTTCTGTGTAAAATTATCTTTAACATAAAAAATGACCCTTTTGTAAAATTGTTGCCTTATTATTATTGTTCAGACAATAATAAAAACCCACTTTTCCCTTCGACTTGATGCCTGTTCCTGACCTCCTGCAGGGTCGGAGCAGCACACAGATTAAATGTTCGGCCTCTAATCCAAGATCCTGCAGCTGTTTTCTCACCATAAGTTCTGACAGAAGGAAAATCTCAACATGAGAAATAAAACTTTTCATTTTCTTCCAATACCCACAGGACCTCCTTAATATGTCGCATTACTGAAATCTGGATTACTGGGCTTACAGATGCAAACAGTTTGTCTCTTATCGAAGGAGCAGAGGGAGTCACTGCCCTCAATATGCTCGAAAAGCTGCTGCGTTTCTTCGTTTTACTCTCAACGCCAACAATGTATGGAGCCACGAAAGGGACAAAAGTCCTGCAACTTGTATCTGCATATTTCCACGTAAAAATAAAAAGAGGTTTAAATTAAATTTTCATTCTGCGAGTCAAAAAATACAAGGCAGCTTTACAGGTGATAAAAACCTGATTTGCATTTTTAAAACTTGCATATTTTACTTGAACTTTCTGTCGGGTATTTTTAAGACTTGTTACTTGTACTTTGACCCGTATTTTATTAATACTTACTTATTAATTAAATAATTCTGAATTAAAATATTCTCCTTCAGATTTACATGGAAATATTAATTCTGAATTAAGGTTTACATGGGAACAGGTTTTCTTAATTCAGCTTTAAATCCAGGGGTTGGGAAGGGCTCTGACTGGTTGGATGGAGGAAGGGAAGGGCTCTGATTGGTTGGATGGAGGAAGGGAAGGGCAATGATTGGTTGGATGGTGGAAGGGAAGGGCTCTGATTGGTTGGACGGTGAAGGGGAAGGGCTCTGATTGGTTGGATGGTGGAAGTGACGTACCGTATGTACGTCTGTCAACCGGAAGTTAAAAACTGTCCTTCCTGCTTCATTACTATTAATCAACAACATGAGAAAACGTCGTAATAAACGTTTAAAAAAACGTCGGAAGCGCCGTTTATGGTCATCATGGCGACAGGACGAGGGAAGGATCATGCTCAGAAGGAGCGGGATGAACTTAAAGCAGAATGAAGGTTTCCATAATAGAGGATGAGAGAGGAATTATCTGATTCAGGATTAAACCTGGAATAAACCAGCCTCTTTATTCAGGATTAACTTTCATTCAGAATTAACTTCTAATCCCGAATTAAGTGTTTGCATGCTCATTTTCATCTGGTTAAAAATGAATAAAATATCTAATATTAACGTCATGTTATTGTCCCACTGTCTCCCTGGAAATCAGTCCAGAATAACAAATTTACTTTGACCATTTTAAATATGCATATACAGATTTACAACCTTCTGTCCCTCTCTGGGCTCCGTAGTCCTGCAGGGTTAAAGGTTGAAGAAATAAGGCAAGCTTTTCAAGATTGCTTTTCAGTTCAAATCTCCCTGAAAACATTTAAGCTCTAAGTCAGTTATTCCCTGAAGACTTCACAATCCAAAGTCCTCTCCACCGTTTAATTTTACATCTCTATAAATTCCTGCATGCATTTGGCATTTCATGAAAAAACGTGAACAGGTCCAAGAGATTTGCATAAAACTAAAAAATTAGCCTAATTAGCAAATGGAAAGCCTCCAGTCGTGTTGGAGAATGAACCGGCAGCCAGCTTATTGTTCCCCCTCTGCATCGGAGGACCCCCCGCTGAGGACATGAAAACAGAAACTTCTCCCGTCTTCATCCAAACTGGCAGGACGGGACGACAGATTAGCCAAAAAGCTTTTGTTGTCCGTAACGCAAACAGAGCCTGAAATAAAAAGATATTAACGCGGGCGTTGTCTGTTCATCTGGCCACAGATTACGAGTCGTAATCGTGTTCACCTCCACGAGTGTCTCTAATCACGAGATGTCACAGATTGTGCTCCTCTGCAGGGGAAAAGCCGAGGGATTACAGGCTGCTTGTGATCTTAAAGGCAATGGAAATAAGTAGCGAAAACATGCATGTGATTGTACTGCTGCAGAGTTGGGTGGGGTGGGGGGGGTAAAACCTGCTTCCTTACGCCAAACACAGTAAATGAAAGGAAATAACCGGAGGTCAAAGGTTAGGGATGATTCACAACCATCACCTTGCTCATCTGCAGGCAGGATTAGTGAAGGAGCAGCGGGGGGGAGTGGTGCAACACGGCCAACAGGGACGCGATTAACTGTATTTTCTGCTTTAAATGTGAAGAGTTTGTGTTTTTGTAGAGACGAATAATGGTGGACAAGCATCTGGCCGGGGAAGCCGAGGCCTTTAAGCGTCTTCACTTCATCGAATGCTAAATTCAGTGCAGTCTGCTGGTTTCCTTACATCGCCTATTTGTTATTAATTGGCTTATATACATGAATGTATGACAATCAGGACAGCTTAAACTGATCGTGAAGCGCCTAGAGAGGACGTTGTGAACTGGCACTATACAAATAAAGTAGAATTAAACTGAATCTTGTCGCCTACTTTATTGATTTTCTACATTTTATTTCATCCAGAATTTCTTATTGTTAGTAGATGTTGGCTTTGCGTCTTGCTACCAGGCCCGACTGGATTCAGGGGTGTTGGAAAAAGTATGCATCCTTATACTGTAGGTTAAAAATACCTTTAAATCTTAGCACTTCCATGTATTTTATTCAAAAATAACATTTTCTCCTCTGATGCCAGTCTGAGATGATTTGAGTAGTGTTTTTCGTTATAATTTTTCAATCCCTGTTCCCTGGACTCACTAAACTCCAACGGCCTTAAATTGAGATTAATCTCTTTAATGGTTTAATTTTGACCACCATGATAAAAATTCCACATTTGATACATACAGGTTTAATATTTTTTACAAATATCTGGTGACCCCCTAAAATGATCTCAGGACTGGGAGAAATTTCCATACTTTGTCCCACGAGATATAAAACGAGGAAATGTTGTTTATATCAACTTAACTTGTTGGACACAAAATTCTCTCTTTTTTAACATTTTTCACAACTGCATCCTTGTTCTGGTCTTTTAAAGCCATTTTTTTACATTTTAATTCACATCTACGTTAATTTCAGGAAAACATTTTAATAAACATACAATATATATATCTCGATTTAAGCATATCGTGATTAAGTAAAAATTGAGATATGAAATTTGGCTCATCTCAAACAGCCATAGTCCCGAAAACCGACTGTAAAAACAAGTGGAGGAAGCGTAAAACCAGGTGAGCAGGTTTCTGATGACATGAAAGCAGCTCAGTGTGAGGTTCGTAATCCATTGTCTAACCCATATTCCCTGATACCTGTCAATCATTTTAGGATTAAACAACATCTAAACGAATGAGTTGGAATGGGACCACAGAAACCTGTTGGCAGCGTTTGATAAAAAGCTTTAAAGCAAACTATCAACTCTGTTTAAGCTAAGACGGCCATGTTTACGTCAGGAACACCTTGCTTGTGGCGTAGTGGTGGAGAGACTCTAAAACTTTGTCAGAGCAACAAAGAAGGAACCAAAGTGAAATCTGATTTTTTTATGTTTTTTATTTCTCAGTAAAATTCTATAAAGAAATACATTCACACTCACAGTATGATACAGAGCCGTTTACAGAGTCAAGAACAGGTTGGTGTAAGACAGCTTCGTCCTGCAGCAGCTGCTCAGTTCAAGTACAACTAAAAGTCAGAATTTACTCAGATGAACACTGAGGATTTTAAAACCTCTCTGGATGTAAAGCTGGATAAAAAATGTAAAACAAAAAGTTTGAAAAAGGGGAAAGAAAGAAGAAAAACCCATAGAGAGTTGAAAATGTAAACAAGATGTAACAACATATGCAAAGTTCAGTTAATGGCTCTTTTTTCTTTCCCTTGCTCAAACTACGAGGTCCGTCCACCAGCACACATGAACAAGATGTTTCTGACTGTGGCCGTCTCTGAATGAAGAACGGAAACAACAAAAACTGAGATGAGGTGACTTTTCTTTTTCCAGAGAGGTTCGCTAAAAGCAGGCGGGGATATGAGCGGGAAGATGGCGGAGGACAAACTTACCTGCAGCTAAAGGCATGAACCTACGGTAACACGGACATGTCTGATGGATGAGGGGCAGCAACAAAACACACGTGGATATTTACATACAGCCCTTTGGGAATGTATGGAGCACACGGAACATCAAAAAGATGGAAAACGTATCAAACACGGATGTTCGACACGGTTCAGTCAGCATGTTGATAGAAAGACCTCCGCACCCCGCCCGGCTCGGTTCAAAGGTCCGCTCACAAACTCTTGGATGTTAAAGACGCTAAAACTCATGCCGTTTGGTAATAAAAATGTATCTAAAGTCTGTCGGGGGAGTTTAAATAAAAATTCTGCACAAACTCGATAGACTTAAAAAAAGTAATCAAAAAAACTTAAATTTAAAATTTTTTTATGAGAAAATAATAAAAAACTTTCCCCACAATTGTTAAATTACCAAAGGGGAGTGGGGGGGACCAGCACGCTAACAAAAAAAAAAAAAAACTTCTAAAAATCCCAAATTTGCCCAAACTAAAAAAAAATTAAAACAGCTAAAAATAAAGAAACAAAATAAGTAAAAAACCAACAAAAAAAAAACACAGCCCATAATCATAAAAATAGGAAAAATCCTCAGATTTACAAAAAGGGAAAAACAACAAACATAGTGAAAAGAAAAAAGAACTATTTTAAGAAAATAAAAAAAAACTAAAAATCAGCAAAATAACAAGAGAACCAAAAGGTCCGGTAAAGAAAAATGAGCCCTGTATGGTGAAAAAAAAAACACAAATTAATTTGGCCCAAATTTTGTATTTATTTTTTTGTCCTGAAACAGGTTTAAATTTTTTTTTTTTGTAAATCAGCTCAGTGAAAAACAATTTTAATTAAAACTAAATAAAAGTCAGCTAAATAACATTTAAAAAAATATTAATTTAGAAATAAAATGAAATTTGGCCCAGCACAAAAATCTGCTTAATTTTCAACAACACAACACAATTTTTAAAAAAGTTGACAGATCCCAAATTACCGACTACTTTCCCCTCCAGTAGTTCTTCTTCCTGCACACCAATCTTCGTAGATCAGTACAAAGTTTAAACACCGAGCTCAAATAAATGCTCACTCGACCGCAGCAATGCCGATTAGCGTGAGTGTCCACCGCCAACTACATGCAGCACAAACATTTTAAACATGTTCCTCCATGTTAGTCCGTTTCCACTTCCCTCCTCGTATTTTAGGTTGTATTAGTGAAAATCTTAACACTGCAAAATGAACACTAAAAGTCTCATGTCTTTACGGTTTTACTCAGAGAAATGAGCTTGGCTGCTTGTATGCAGCTTCTTCTACCAACGGGATGATATCGGACATGTTTAACCATCACAGGCATGGTTTAAGTGGCGCAACGTGCAAAACTTTCCTCAAACTTCCATCCATCCGACTGTAAAGCTGACAGAACAGATGCAAAAATAGGCAAAAAATTCGTAAAAATCAGACGCAGATGCAACAACCGATGGCACGAACACAAGAAGCTTTTAAAAAAAAAGAAAAGGCTGGTCAAAAATTTGTTGCAGAATTTCGTCATGCCAGCCTGCAGGAACGACCCCAGCTGCGATAAAAACCTCCCGTTGCTTCGTTTGGCTTTTCTCTTACGGTTACTTTTTCCTTCCTTTTGATCCAGATTCAACTCAAACTGAATTTTCTATCCACGAAATAACAAGACAAAACGTTTCCACACTTACATTCAAGTGCTTATAGGGTTATATTGCATGGTTATCCTGCCTTATTCTACTCTAACACGAGCCACCTGTGAGAAGCCTGCGAGCCTTAAGACCAAAGATTTAAAAAGACTTCTAGAAAACAACGTATTAAATATTTACCGACTTATAAACGGTAACTGATTCACATGTCGGGGAAGAGGCACAGAAGCTTATTGCTGCCATCAAATGTGGAAAAATATTTTCCACCACGTGTTAGCGAAGCCGGATCGAAGCTATTTATCGGAGATGTCCGGAACGATCCGAGAGGTTCGGGTTGTAAACAAACTGCATCAAACTACGGACGTTTATCCACAAACACGGTTTTTATTCCAGGACGGGTTAGGCAATGACGCGGTGTAAAAGCTGCTCTATCCGACTCGGACACCCCCCGCGAATAAAAACATCTGCGTGATAAACAGCTGATCGGTCCGCTTGGTGGGAAACAACGTAAAAATGAGGCGCATCTTCGTGTTCGACGGCTAAAAAAAAAGGAGAAAATAAAAAGCCGGCGCCACTCAGCCCTTTTCGTACCGGCAGAGTGGCGATTTCGTGGTTGTCGTAGCGCCAGCTGAACTACAGTCCTTTTGAGTCCTTATGAAGTACAGGTGAGTACCGTGGGTGGGGGTGGGGGGGGGTGGGGGGGTGGGGGGGGGTGGGGGGCTCTTCTTTGCATCTGTCAGGATAAACTAATGATTAATACGAAGGTTCGTAACGACTCTTCCCTCCTG
>JBBBVT010000012.1:787340-802453 GCA_037177035.1 Craterocephalus eyresii | reverse complement strand
CATCCATCCATCCATCCATCATCCATCATCCATCATCCATCATCCATCATCCATCCATCATCCATCATCCATCCATCATCTATCCATCCATCATCCATCCATCCATCCATCATCCCTCCATCATACCATGGCTATCTGCGTCCTGACGTAGCGATCGCTCTCCACCAGATACTCGTGACCCGTTTTAAACAGCTCCAGGGTTCTGGGAATGTCGTTGCTGACGGTTCCTGCAGAGACGGATACATCAGGAACAAACTCCGGAATAATCCGTCTGACGGAGAACCCCCCCCCCCCCCCAGTTCAGCCAGTCAGACCTTCGGCTTACCCCTCTTGCTCTTGGGGAACTTCTTCCTCAGCTTGTTCTTCAGAGGGACGAGCTTGGCCAGGATGTCTGGGACGGCCACGTAGAAGTCAGCCGAGACCTCATCATCCAGGATCTGGAGGCGAGTCAGACATCAGTTTTTACTCCAGCAGACCCCCCCCCGATGCTGAACTTACCGGCTGAATGAGCTCCACCCCCCCAGCGAACGCCGCTCCGCTCTCCTGAGCCGCCTTGGCCTGACTCGGATCCTGCAGACAAACACAGGGAAGCATTTACATCCATGCAGGAGGTTCCAGGAACTACAGGGAACTCCCTCACGGTTCCACACAGGAAGTTACATCACGCTGAAACTGGAAACAGGAAGTTACCTCGGTGAAGACCACCACTCGGTTCATCTCGGTCTTGAAGGGGTGGGGAAGATGCACGGTGCTGACGAAGGGGTCGATCTTTTTCTGTGAGGAGAGAAAATAATGGATTCTTCCTGAACGCCGTCAGAAACAGGAGATCAGAGCCAGAACTCCGCCGCTACCTTCTTCTCCAGCTTCATGTCCAGCCTCAGATCGATGTAAACGGGCTGATCGGTCGGAGTGAAATCCAGCGCCTGGAAGTTCTTCAGCATGGCGACGGCGTCGACGGCGCCGTGCACGGTCCGGGGGTAGTACCTCTTAATGTACACGTCGTCCACAGGAAACCACGCCGTGCGGCCAAACGGCTTGTGTCTGTCCTTATCATCGATCACCCTCTTCTCCTTCTTCACCTCCTTCTCCGCCTCTTCTTTCTTCTTGTCTTTTCTCAGCGCCCTGACAATCAACAGCAGAGACGTTTGAGTCAGCTGGTCTTCCCGTTTCACTGCAAACATAGCGGTGATCATGCGCTGCCGAGGCGAGCTGGGACTTACTTCACGGCGGCAAACGTCCGGGCCGACATGCAGGTGGGGGCGGCCTGCAGCACACCTGTGCAGGTGGGGGCGCCGCTGAGCAGCAGCTGCCTCTGACATCCTGCTAACACTGCGGGGAAAAAGCTCCATGACAACCATGTCTGCATAAACAAGGAGAAGCATCATCAAGTGACAGCACTGAGGGGAGTGCCACAGGGATCGACCCTGGGCCCACTGCTCTTCCCTTTCTACATGAACACGTTTATGCCAGACTTTTATTTCAGAACAGAAATTAAATTCTCTTTATAGGAAATAAAAAAGGTCCGTAAACATGTTATTCCAAATAAAAATCACCAAATTAAACCAAAATCTTACTGCAGTTAGACTGTATAACAAGCACTGCTCGCACACAATGACAACACAAGACTGCAGAAATTATTACTAAAAGTATTGTAAATACTGAACAGTTCTTCCATTTTCTTATCTATTTTTCACTTACATTTTATTTACAATTGTTTAATGTCACTTTCTCTTGCTTTTTCCATATGGTTATTGGATATGAGAGAAAAAAACAAATCACATAAATATTGCATTTTGTAAGAAAAAATATTTAAATATTAATATTAATATTTCTTTCTTGTAAAAAAAACAAAGAAAGAAAAAAAAGATGACTTAAAAATCAGGAAACCTTTTGTCCTTTTTTAAAAAAAGAATTTAAACATTTTTTTAACTTAACTGGTCGAATATTATAGCAAACAGAATGATGCTCTGGCAGTTGTGGTGTTTTCCTAATTTAAAAAAAAATGACTTCACAAAAATTGGCAATATCAAAAAATCACAACTTAAATCTAATCAGCCAATAAAAAAATGGTAAATTCCATCGGTATGTTACGAACTGGAGTTGAGCCACCAGCTCTGAGTTTAACAATTATTAAATTTGGTGTATATTCTCATAACTCTAAAGCAGACTCTTTGGTTAATAATTTAAATTTACTAGGTGAGTTTTTTGTTAATTAATAACAGAATTCTTTTATTAATCCAAATTTATGCCATTGAAAGAATTTCCTGAAAACAAACCTGCTCAACAACTTTATTCCTTGATTTGATGTTGTTTGTTCTTTTCTTTTGTTTGTATGAATCTCAACCGGTGACGCCAATAATGTCAAAACAATAAAGCGACTAAGTATGAGGGAGTCCAGCTGTTACTTGTTATGCATCATCTGACCCCCCCATCCAATCAGAACCCTTCCAACAGCTATGAACATTTTATTCAACTTATCATCATTAGATGTGAAATCCGATAGTAAATCTATGAAATAAGGAATTAAATCATGTAGTAGGTTTGTGAATCCAGCTCTTACAGCAATGACTTTTATTTCTAAGTGGGTTGTAGTTTGTTTAGTTGCACTTGTATTCTTTATTTAACTATATTTATGTTAACCTGCCCTGGGAAAGCAGGTGGTATCAGTCGGTGGGAAAATTGGTAAAATGCATTTTTTTTCTATGACATTAGAATTTCGTGTGAGAAAAATAAAGAGATATGAATATAAAAGAGCAAGATGAGAAAAATTACAGCAGTTTAATATTTAACTATATTTAAGGCCCAAGAAAAACATCTTAATTCTAAACATAAGTTTGTTTAAATTGACCAACTGGGACATTCCTGTGAGTGCGTTCACCGATTTATGAATCATGATTTGCATAAATATATTAAAAACATAAAAATTAATGTAATCCTGCATATATTATCTAATTTCATCAGGGGGTATATTTTTCATTTCAACCTTCCAGGCGAGGCTACCGACCGGAATCCGCTCCGGCTGTCGCGCTAATCTTTAACTTAACCTGAAAACTACAGAATAAACTCGTTTTAAAAGCAGGTCCGCGTCCTGCAGTAAAACACGGAAAACACTTCATTAACTGACCTTTCCACGCAGACCGAGCGCAGGTCGCCATGTCTCGGAAGGAACTCTACGACTTGTCCGTGTGGAAACAACAGCATGTAAACAGAAGTTCCGCAAGTGCAGATCTTTTTCTTCTTCATGGTTAATTTTGGTAGCTAGATCATATGTGCAACACCGCCACCAACTGAACTTTGGCTGACTGTAGTCTGTGGACCAAAACCTCTTATCAAATAATAGTATAATTATTTCAGCTATTATTTTGCTAATCTATGGCTCTACACAACATAAGGTGCTCTCTTTATTCTTCATTCTGATTTATTTTACGCATAAAGATCACAACAATACAGCGTTAAAACAAAAAAAGATGGATGAAAGTGCAGAGAGAGGGGCTTGTTTTGAAACCTGCACAAAAAAGAAAAATTAAAAGGAAAAGGAAAAAGTAAAGTATACGGCTCTCACAAAAAATACAAGCATCAATGAGACATGACAATCGATTTCCTAAAGTGTTTCCTAAATTATGCCTCTGATTTGCTGTAACACAAGAAAACTGGTTCCATTAGTTACACCTTCTCTGTGAGACACTAATGTGGAATATACAGAAAGACTTACAAGCTGAAAATGAAGTAAGAATTTTCATAAAAAATGAAAAGGTCATAATTAATTCTGATAATTCTGCAGAAAATTCCTCCCCACGAGTTTTGCTGTTGTTTATGTTGGTCTTTTCCCTTTCCCTTTCTTTTTTTATTTAATATTTTTGTCCTTGTTCTATGCTGTACGATGGGCGAGAGGGAACTGCTAAACTGCTAAACTACAGAATGTGCGAGTTTGGAGGGAAATCAATAAGGGAGAAATCTTATTTAAAAATTGCCTGTCCCTCTCCTAAAAGAACAAAACCCTTTATTTGAAAATGTGCGCAAATAATATAATACGTAAACAAATTAAGAAATTGTCATGAAAAAGAAAAGAAAAGCGTGATATTAACCTGTTAAACATGCATCTATCTTTTAAATAATTTGACTATAATTGTTTTAAACAAGGTACCATTTAGAAATTCAACTTTTAAATCGCAAAAAAAAGTGCTAAACCAATTTTATTCTAGGTGTCATGCGAAAAACAGTTACCAGACACTACTTTCGCGCGCGCGCTCCGGTCCCGGCGGCCGCGAGCGGAAGTCGCGTTTGTTGTTCTTCCTTCTGTTTCCGAGACGTTCAGGGTCTAAACGGGTTCACCAGCCGCGTCTGCATGTCTCTGACAATTACCCCAATAAACCGTCTCCTTCCGCCCCCGAATGCAGGTAAAGTCACCTCTGATTTCCTTCCTCCGCTCCGGACTACTTTCCGCGCTTCCGCGGAGGGTTAAACGTGCCTCCGACCCTCCCGGTCCGTCTCCCCCGCAGTCCGCGCGGCTCTGCCCGGGCTGCGTGCGCCCAGCAGCCGCGAGCCCAACTAATCCAGCTCCGTGCGGCTGTTTGCGCCTGCGGTGGGTATAAACACGCGGACAGGTGGAGGGGGGCGCGCGCGGTGGGGGTGGGGGGTTACCTTTGCGTCAGGTGTGACAGCTGCAAAGCGGGCTGAGCTGGGATCCATCCATCCGCGTTGCGTGCCTCACACTTTTCACATTTCTGCTATGTTTGGACATTTGTCCCTCAGCTGTTCGTGCAGTTTCCACCGCACACACACACACACACACACGCACGCACTCTCACGTACACGCGCGCACACACCCAGACCTCCGCTTTGCAAAAATAGAAACTCCTTCATGTGTCCGCAGCTTATCCCTCCATGTTTAGGAGCCGCGGGTCTCACAGCATCAGCCTCTGCGTGTCCGCACGCGCCAGCAGGACGCGCATCCGCCTGTTATTACTAATGATAACAGCCAGAGAAAACTAAAGTTTGTTCTTTATTTTGGTAGAATTATTTTTCAAAATAATGCAGATTTGAAAAAAATGAGAGTTCATTTATTTTTTGTGGAAAATATATTTAAAAAAATTAATGGATACATTTTTTTTTTTGTACATTTATCTTTTAAACTCATGGGAAAAAAATCTTTTTTCTTTGTTTTCTCTACATGGATGTAGCGCCTGTCTGTCGTTTTTTTTTTTTTTTTTTTGTTCATCATTTGTTTCTTTATTTGTTAGCTTCCAAATCTGCTAAAAATCAAAAAAATCACCTTTAAAAGGAAATTTTTGTGTTTTTTAACATTTCCTCCGTAAACCAGAAGCAGTTTAATGGAATCATCAGTGTCGGACCTGGAACGGGTCGCGTTCCTCCTGCAGCCTCACCGCAGCTCTGCTGGTCTTTGTGTTGCAGATTAACAGGTATGCCAAAAGAAAAATATGATCCTCCAGATCCCCGGAGATGTTACACCATCATGTCGGCGGAGGAGGCGGCCAATGGGAAGAAGTCTCACTGGGCGGAGCTCGAGATTTCTGGTCAGTGCCGCTCGCCGACTTCGTCCTGGTTTTCGCTCATTTTCGTTGTTTATGTTGATTTATTTTACGTCAGACACAAGCGGAGTGAGGAAACTTTCAGGGATGCTGCGTGACTTTGGCCACTAGGGGGAGCTGAACCTGTAACTTTCTGACCAGCTGATGGTGAATCATTTGGATTTTCCACCACTGAAGGATCGGGTCCTACTAATGGAGGGATATAAATGATCCGTTTATCTCCTGGTTGCCATGGAAACGGCTGTAGCTTATGGGATGTTACAGCGTATGAAAAACCGTAAACTTTGGTCTGTAGCCGATTAGCTTTAGATGTGTACACACAGCGATACATCTGAGCTGTGGAGTTCCCCAAGGCTCCATGTTGGGGCCGCTGCTGTTCAACATCTGCATGACAATGATTGACGCTGACGACCCACAGATCTCCATCAGCGCCTCACCGGGAGAGCGTAGTCACGTGATTGGTTGGTCAGACGTTTGTGTTTATAGGTTTTTAGGGTAATTTAGAAGGAAAGAAAACGTTGGAACAGCAAGTTCAGCGTCAGTAATCCGATGTCCCCCTCAGGGCGGGTGAGGAGCCTGAGCAGCTCGTTATGGACGCTAACCCACCTGACGGCGCTGCACATCAACGACAACAACCTGAGCCGCATCCCGCCGGACATCGCCAAGCTGCCACACCTGGTCTACCTGAACCTGTCGTCCAATAAGCTGCGCAGTCTGCCCGCCGAGCTGGGCAACATGGTCTCTCTCAGGTAGCCCGTCCGGTGAAACGGCCTGATCAGGGACCTACGGGAGAAATTCTGTTTACTTTCTTCTCTTTCAGTGTCATTTTAGTTTGAAGCCACGTTTTTTATTAATCATTTATTTAATCATTTTTGTGTTACAATAAAACTGTGTCTTATTATACTTATAAGAAATCTTTTTTTTTTTTAAATAATCTCCTTTTCAGTGAAGCCAAAATCTGTCTTATTTCATTTTGTTTTGTTTTCATTTAAATTTTTAATATCACTGTTTTAAGTATTATTTTCAATTCAGTTTTTACTTTTCTTTTCTTTTAATTCCCCACCAGTTTATTTTAAATACCAGATTATTTTAGTAAAGTTTATTTAGTTAAACTCCCAGTTTATTTAATTCCCAGTCTAACGGAAGTGAGGAAGTGATGGGACTAGTTTATGGCTCCAACTGTGCAGCAGGAATCGGAGGAATATTTATAAACCGGATGAATATAAATGCTTTTAATAATCCTGAACCTGAGCTGCATGTCTGTTTGCCGGGGTTTCATACAGAGGACAAACGTGCTGCTGACGGCTGGGAAATGATGGTTTCCTGATGGACACGTTTGTCTGTTTTGCAGGGAATTGCTGTTAAACAACAATCTTTTACGGGTTCTGCCTTATGAACTTGGGAGGCTTTTCCAGCTGCAAACCCTGGGCCTGAAAGGTGACTCAGCTTTCCAGATATTTTTTTATTTTTGGTTACATTAAATTCATGTCGGGTCACCCTGGATCCGCTGCAGGCAACCCTTTGTCCCAGGACATCCTGAACCTGTACCAGGAGCCCGATGGAACCAGGAAGCTTCTGAACTACATGCTCGACAATCTTGCAGGTAAATGCCGCTTTCGCCTCGCCACGCACCCACCTGACCTGCACACGGCAGGTGAATTATAGTAGGAGCATCAGCGTGTCTCATTTCTCTGTCCCAGTCCACCCAGAGCAGCTCCCCCAAAGACCTTGGATCCCTCTGAAGGAGCGAGACCAGATGATCCCCTCAGGTCAGTAAATACGAGCTGAACGTTAAACGCTAAACAGGAACACTCAGGACGTCACGATTTTATTTAATACAGGCTGTCGGTTCTTATTCGGTTCTATAATTATTTTATTAATCATTTTATTTTATCTTCAATCTTTTTTTTTTTTTCGTCGTAGATAATCACTTAATTTTCTTTTTTTATTTTATTTAAATAATTTATTTTATTTTATTATTTGTCATTAATTTCCTATATTTATTTGGTTTCATTTATTGTTTATTTTATAATATTCTTGTATTTCTTTTTACTAAATTCCCCTTGTTTATTTTATTCGTTATCTTTATCCTTTTAATCCTTTTTTTTATTTTTTATTTTATTCTAATAAAATGTTATCTGGATAATAATTTTATTTTTTACATTTGTTTTTCATTCTTATTTCTTTTCATGTTATTCTAATTTTATTCCTTTAACCTCATTTTACTTATTCTTTATGTCATTGTATGTCTTTCCTATTTTTTTATTTCATTGTTAATTTGTGTATGATTTTAATTCTGATATCTAATTTATTATTTTTTTATTTTATTTATTATTTATTTATTTTATTATATTGAATCCTTGTTTTATTTCATTGATTTATTTTATTTTAATTATTTTCCCATTGATTTTAGCCACACCTGACTGCCATGTGTAATAATATCTGTAACCACCAGGCCGCGCCAACGCTGCGCCTGTGAATCTGTTGCTATGAAGAACTTCCTGAACTTTGTTCCAAACAGGATGAATCCAGTCTAAAGTCTTACGTGCTTCCCTTGCAGCCGTGTTCACAGTCATGTGCTACAACGTGCTGTGCGACAAGTACGCCACGCGGCAGCTGTACGGCTACTGTCCGTCCTGGGCCTTGAACTGGGAGTACCGGAAGAAAGGCATCATGGAGGAAATCACCAGCTGTGATGCTGACATCATCAGCCTGCAGGTGAGGGGGGGGTGGGGTCATTATTATAGTGATCGACTTTAATCATTTATCGATCCACCAAGCGAGGCAGGCGATGAACCGGCCCTGCAGAGGGATGAGTTTGTGTGTTTAACGTGGACGTCGTTCATCGAGTTAAACCGACCGAAAAGATTTAGAATTTTTTTCACATCAGATCTTTCAACAAAGTGTGACCCAACCATGAATAAAAAATAAAAATAAAAACTTTATATTTTGGGATTTGTTATGCCCCTTTTTGTATTAAAAAATATATATTTTTAAAAAATAGAAGTGGAAGAATTATTCAGTTGAGATTCAGTTCAGAAAAAAACTGACATTTATTCAAATTTGCGATTAATTCGTTAATTTTCGTCGGAAATTAGAAGCTCGCGAACTGATTTAAATCTTTTTAAAGCAGATTCCATTTTTATCCGGAATTAGAGGGAAATTAAAATGTTAATAATCAGAAGGTAGATGTTTGCTTTGAAGACGCCTCCAGGTTCTGTGATGACCATGATGATGACGATGATGGTGAGTTTGTGATGATGTTGGTGGCGATAATGATGATGATGATGCTGATGTGACGTGTGTGCAGGAGGTGGAGACGGAGCAATACTACGCCCTCTTCCTGGAAACACTAAAAGACCGCGGCTACGACGGATACTTCTGTCCCAAATCTCGTGCCAAACTGGTTTCGGAGCAGGAGCGGAAGCACGTGGACGGCTGCGCCGTGTTCTTCAAGACGGAAAAGTCAGTTTCCACCTCCACGCTTCACACGTTGCGTTTGTTCGGAGACGATGACGGGACGTGTCTGCAGGTTCACGCTGGTCCAGAAGCACACGGTGGAGTTCAACCAGGTGGCCATGGCCAACTCGGAGGGGTCGGAGGTCATGCTGAACCGGGTGATGACCAAAGACAACATCGGGGTGGCCGTCCTGCTGGAGGTCCACAAGGACGCCTTCTCCAGCGGTACGATTCAGCGTTACGCCCCGACATCGTTTCCCACCAAATGTTTGCTTTTTCCTCCAAATGCTGTTAAATTTTCCATGTTTTGGGTTATTTACATCCAGAAAACCCCCCTCTTCTCTTTGCTTGGTAAAATGATTGAGTTTAGGATTTATACTGGAATTTTTTCTTTTAGAATATATATATATATTTTTTTATAATGAAATAAAATTAAATAACAATCATTTATAAATTGAAATAAACTGTTAGTTTAACAAAAAATCTGACATAAATACATTAAGTTAAATAAATAAGGCAATGAATAAGTAAACCATTTAATAAATGAGAGATTTTTTTAAGTATTAAAATATAGATATGTATACATGAATTATTAGAATTTATTCTTGATAAATTAGATAAATATGAATAGATAAAATAAATACATTTATTACTTATAAATAAAATAAAGGAATTATTACGTTTAACAGATACATAAATAAACAGAATAAATATAAGAACATTTCCTAGTGGAACAGTAAAATAATTTAGATTTTTATCCTATTTATAAGAAGCTCCGCCCTGCAGCTGCTGGAAATAGGGACGGAGCCTCGTTAGGCTTCCTTGCAAATTTATTATCACTTAAATTTTCGATAAGAATTTACTTGATTTAAAATGAATTACTTGCAATTAATCACGTTTCGAGCCTGTAATTCCTCGCCAGCCCACATAAGGGTGCGCCTGATGCCAGATGTGCTCGATCGGATGCAGGAACAAAAGAAAAACTGTCCTCTGACCAGAGACATAATAATTTAATCTATTATATCGAATGTATAATAATAATGATAATAATAATATCTTTATTTGCATAGTTCCATGTGTGAATGTGTTCCCGCTGTTAAGAATAAATCTTTTAAATTATTTTCATAGAAAGGAACCTGTTGATTCAGAGGGAAATTCAGCTTTTTAGATAATTGCTACTTATCAATTAATCGATCATCGATCGAAAAGAGGAAACAACTTCCGATTAATGAATTAATTGATATTTGCATCCCTAGTCCTGCAGAAACCACAGGTGCCCAGAATCTGCCTCCATCTTACGCTTCCTGAACCGTCGGATAACGGATGTCTGCAGGTTCGTGTTTCTCTCGACCATCATCGTCGTCGTCTGTTTCAGGCATGAAGTCGCCGCCGGAGAGGCAGCTGATCCTGGTGGCCAACGCCCACATGCACTGGGACCCCGAGTATTCGGACGTCAAGCTGATCCAAACCATGATGTTCCTGTCGGAGCTGAAGAGCATCGCGGAGAGAGCGTCGGTCTCCGTGAAGACGGGCTCGCCCGCCTCAGACCCCTCCTCCATCCCCATCGTCCTCTGTGCCGACCTCAACTCACTGCCTGACTCCGGTACGCCGCCCTCCTCCGGCCCTCCAGCCACTGAATTCCGACTTTTCCGGGACGTGCAGCGAATGTGTCTGGACTCTTGCAGGTGTGGTGGAATACCTGAGCAACGGGGGCGTGGCCGAGAACCACAAAGACTTTAAGGAGCTACGCTACAACGAATGTCTGACCAACTTCAGCTGCAACGGCAAGAACGGCACCTCGGACGGAAGCATCACGCACAGCTTCCAGCTGAAGAGCGCCTACGACAGCAACCTGATGCCTTACACCAACTACACCTACGACTTCAAGGTAGGCCCGGCTCTGCGGCCAATCAGGAGGCTGGATTTTAGCATGTGAAGGTTAAGGTTCAGAACTTACGGGGGGTAATTTTACTCAATGCTCTTTCTTGTTGTTTAACAAGAGCACAAAAGTTTGAAGTTGTATTTCAGGTAACGTCTATAAATTCAATAATTTCAATTATTCCCATGAAAACTTTCCTCTTTTCTCCAGCTTCCAGAGGGAAAGTTTCCGGAACTTTACCAGAAACTTTACTCTCCTTTGCAATCCTAACCCTGTGTTTACACCGGCCGCGAGTCAAATTAACACGTTTAACACTTTAAGTTCCAATGCAGCCTTTTTGCTGAAGCAGCACATTTGTGGCAAATTTGCACTCGGAAAAGTCAAAATCGAGTGTTTCATTCGTGCTAAAATCGAGCATTTGATTCCCATGAATCGAGCTTTTATTTGTGCGAATCTAGCGTTTTATTCAAGTGTTTTATTTGTTCGAATCAAGCGTTTAATCTGCACAAATCAAACTTTTTATTCGCGCTAATCAAGTATTTGATCTGTGTGATTGTAGCGTTTTGTTTGGACAAATAGAACTTTTCATTCACTGAAATTCACCGCGCTCCACCAGAGTATCCGATGGACCCAAACACATCGGCGTCTTCGGTTTTCCTGTAAAACATGGCTGAGGTGATAAAAAGCTCGGGGGGGGGGGGGGGGGTGTCGCTCTGCTGACGGCGTCTCTCTGCCTGCAGGGGGTCATCGACTACATCTTCTACTCCAAGACCCACATGAGCGTGGCGGGGGTCCTGGGGCCGCTGGACAGCCAGTGGCTGATGGACAACAACATCACGGGGTGCCCCCACCCCCACATCCCCTCAGACCACTTCTCTCTGTTGGCCCAGCTGGAGCTGCACCCCCCCCCCCCCCACCAGCTCAACCCCCTGAACGGGCTGCACCTGCCGGTCCACAGGTAGTGCAGCCCGCCCCCCCTGGCTTTTAAACACTGCCCCCCCCCTCGGCTTTATACTGGACCCTGTACAGTTTGGCGATCATGTGACCCCATCTGCCCCCCCCCCGGAGGAGTGAAGTATTTCTCCCGTTTCTGCTCCTGTTTGTGTTTTTCCCTATTTGTAAGCAGCTTGATGCCAAACGGGGATCGAGGTGAAGATTTTTTTCTTTTCTCACGGCGGCTCGTCGATGCTCCGGCGTCACGCTAACACCCCGCCTGTTTTAACGTAGAGTCGTTTTTTTCCACACAGAGATGAAATAAATATTTTTAAGAGTAGAGACGGCAGGTCGTTTTCTTGCTGCACCACCACACACGAATTATAACTCAATGTAATTATTTTGGGTCAATAAACCAAAGAGACGGTTCAAATTTACAGCCTTAAGTACTAAATGCGCTTTTATTAAGGATCAGAAGCACATGTGCATTAAAACATTTGACTGAAACTAAAGTAGATGTGAATTAAAATTATAAAAAATAACTTTTAACGCCCAGAAAAAAAGATAAAGTTGTGCAAAATGCTAGAAAATAGATCATTTTAACTTTTTTAACAAGCTAATTCCCTCATTTTACATCTCGTGTGACAAAATCTGGATATATTTGAAAATCTGGATATATTTGAAAATCTCGATATATAACCCAGCCCTACGTCTCGTTAGCCGGCTAGCCGCACCTTTAGCATCCTGTCCTCTCGTCAACATGAGGAGGAAACTTCACAAACGGATCGCTGACTCGTTTCAGTTCCCTGTGAATTTTTCCATCCGTTGGATCCAAACAATCAGATTTTACTCGTGTTTTTCAGTGTTTTTCACATCAGAAATGGTCCATATCAGGTGTGTTGCAACAGGGAACGTCTAACGTTTTAGAAACACTGAATCAGGAAACATAAAAAATACCTGCAGGTCATGGAGGATCCTGAAGGATCCTCCTCCTGATCCTTTTTTTTTTTTCCCCTTTTTTCCCCTTTTTCACATCACATGACCAAATAACCCCCAACAAGTAACGTACAATCTGACCGTTATTGTTTATTACCTGGTGCCAGATGGTCTAAAAAACGAATGTATTTACAAACTCGGTGTTAGCATTAGATCGAGTGTTCTCTCTGTGTCGGATAATTAGACGTAATGGCCCTTTATTTAAGCTTTAACTCAGGGCTGTGCTGCACCTCCGACCCTCCGAACAACAGGAAACGCGTAACAAGCACAGGCAACGTGCCGACGTACGTTGGTAGCTGTCGTCATCTTTCTGTGTTCGTGATAAAGTTCCTGAAAGTCATCAGATTGCGCAAATGAGAGTAAAGATCGGAACTTTAAAACAAGGCTCGTATGAGCTGTAGGATTAGAACCGGGTCACATCTTACAGGCACATCTGATAGTCGGCTGGACTTCCGATCTTTGCCTTCACACTGCGCTAAACAAACCAAAACTTTTAAATAACGCATTCCGGTCCTCGCCAGAGGTGGCGCTGCATCAAAAATGACCCGACAACCAGCGAAGAAGAAAACTTGCTCACTATTTAACAGCAAACACGGAGCTGCATCGAATATTTGTGGTCTTTGGTGACCATATTTCTCTCCAAACTTTCCACTTTTAAGTGGATGTTTTGGAAAATATCGCCCCCTAGCGAGCAGCCGGTGTAACTACGTAAGACTAAATTGGGGGAAATCCATCCTTACGTTAGCGATTCTCCGGACTCTCCGGGACCACAGCCCACTTCTTTAAATCTTAGCGTTAGCGTGTGTTTCCACGCCGTCCCAAACAAACTTACGCAGAAAACGGGCCAGGATGCAGATCGGACGTTGCTCGGTCCGCGGCCACGGACAGTCCCGTACGTTTGGAGCTGCGTGCACGCGTTCGCACTCGGGTACGAACCAAAGAAGCAAACGGGGTCTGGGTTTGCTTGGAAAGTTCGTTTTCCGCGTGACAGCGAACGGACATCCAGGTAGCCAGAGACAGGAAGTGATGTCATCGTGTCGGAGACCCGGCGGCTCGTGAAAACCGAACTGGATCTAAACATCTAAACAAATCAGTCAACGGGCTGTTTTCAGTCCCGCCCAATCAGTGAGCCCGATTTTCTTCTTCTCTCGTGTCGGCCAGCGCTCGTCTGTGGAACGTCGCCCCCTAGCGGGCAGCGGCGGTAACTGCGTGCTGTCCACGCGCTTCAGTCGTGCGATATTTTACTTGTGGGACTCCCCCGGCGTGAACGCACCCTCAGGACAGTTTTTCGTTTCTTTCATCAAACTAATTAAAAGACAGAAAAATCTGAATAATTTAGGGAAGATGATAAATAATCCGAACCTTTAATGTCTCGTTAACTAATAGCTTTAAGAATCAGGAAAGATGGAAAGGAATAAATCCCCAAACTGGTTGTTTCTGTACGATGTGATAATAAATGTCGCATAAAGACGATTCTGGGCGGGACATTCAGCACCAGCGTAAACTTTTAGTCCGGCTTTGGCGCGTTTCGGATTTGGTTCGTGCCGTTTAACGCGGCGAGCTGATCTCTGGGAGCATCTCAGGCCGATACTTCACTCCTGAATCACCTCACGGGGTTTTCTGGTTTTTCTACTACGGATGTACAGATTTATCTCCGGTGACGGGGCGCCTTCCTGTCTGTGAGCGGAACGTACCATTCTCTGACGACGGGGGGTGGAAGGCGCACTGGTGTAATATTTCCTGTTTTTGTTGGGTTTTTTTTCTTTGCCCGGTGCACTAAGGTCTCATGTGTGAATCCACCTCCAGCTGCCTCTGAATCACCTGCAGAGACCAAATGTCTGTCCACGTTTGTCCTCCAACTACGGGCATTTTCTGTCTCTACATTTTCTGTCTCTCAGTCCGTACTTTGTACTCTTCATTATTACCAGTTTTTGAGATGAAAAAAAACATAAATGTTTTAGGTTTCAAGCACTTTGTCTGGTTTCTTTTTATTTCAACCTGTTTCATCCTTTTTGTTCAGATCCATCCTCCTATTTGGCGTTTTTTCGCACTTTTTCTACGAACAACGTGCCCTGTTTGTACCATTCCTCCGACAGCAGCACTGCCCGGGAGATTTCCGCTCCTCGTCCTTTCATACCGAGGAATTTCCATCCGTCGGCCTCGGACCGGAGTCATTTCCACCGTAGACGCACATTCTCCATTTCTGCAGATCCCTCCGTGACGGTCGGCTACAATCTATTTTTACAACTTGTAAAAACACAAACACGGACCATGTTGCTATTATCTTAGCAAATAGC
>JBBBVT010000012.1:767151-784197 GCA_037177035.1 Craterocephalus eyresii | reverse complement strand
ATAATATAATATAATATAATATAATATAATATAATATAATATAATATAATATAATATAATATAATATAATATAAACAATTATGCAATATAAACAATTATGTTTTCTGTTTACAAATTTCTTTTTATTTGATTAAAATAAAAACACAAATGCCCTCATTAAAAGTTTTATAAACCTAAAAAATAGGTATACTATTTTCTTATTTCATACGTAAAAAAATATGTTGCATAGTAGAACAACTAGGATAGAAAGATATTTCTAAGATAAAAATATCTTCATCATCTTTCTCTCTCTCATTTGATTGATAATTAAATACATTATGAGGATTTATAACTTGTAAAATGTTTTGTGCATTTCCCTAAAGAGCAAATATTTTGGGACTGAAGACTTTCGGTCGATGGCTGACTCAGTCTCGTTAACTTGACTTTGCTCTCTGAACGTTCAATCACTGCCAGTGAAGCTGCAGCTTCAGCGTGAAACAGCGCCTCCTTGTGGCCAGAGGCTCCTCTACCGATGAGCCAATCACCGATGACCTAAAACTGCCCAAAAACACGACTTTCCTGACACATTGAAAGTACATAAAATAATTTAATCCGGTCAAAAAGCGCAGAAATTATGCCTGAAATGATTTCTTAGCAACGAAAATTCGGATTTTTATTGTCCCGAAATATTCCAGAAATCAGTCTGATATTAGATCTAAATGTTCAACAAGAAATATAATTTATAATATAACAAATTTATATTCTCGTTCTCCTGAAATCTCCACATCTGTCTTGTGACTCCTTGAATCAGCCTCCAGTGTTTACTGTTTTTTCTCTAATGACACTTTTGTACTTTTATGTAATATTTTATGTAATATTAACAAATAACCTCTTTCACCGACTTACAGCCTTTCTAAGGTTTCAGTATAGGGAGAAAGTTTCAGAAGGTAAAATCTGAACGTGTGAAGATGAGTCAGCCTAAGCTTTGGATGAGGAATCCCTCAGTTTGCTCCAAGTTTCTGTAAGTTCAGTCTCACATTAATGGCTCAGCCTTCATGTTCTTGGTTTTTACAGAATCCATGATTTTGCCAGTAAAAAGCTTATATATTCTATCTATATTTATATATTAGGTCGTATACTATAACTATATATTTCACGGTTGACAGTGTTGTTTACATCACATTTCACCAGCAGATGGCAGCAAAGACCTGAAAGAACTTAATCAGTTGCAGTAAAAATGCTTGAATCCTTAATAAGAAAAAATTATTAAAAGTAGCAGGAAATACAGATTCACGTGCAATTCATTGTACATAAATTCTTGAAAATGAAAGCTAAATCTGTCATTTTGGGTAAAAGCACATATTCAGTCTCAGTGTAAAGTCTTCGATAAGGATTTTTGATATGATGCTGACCTGTTGCTGGGGAGACATAATGATCTGTGCCAAAAATAACAAAAAAATAAAAAATCCAATCTTTTATTTTCCTTAAAATACAGATAAAAAGACAAACTTTTATTTGTTTTACATTTAAACCTAATATTTGTAAAGCAGTAAATGTCTCTGCTGCTTTTTACGTTTGGTTTAGGAACAGAAGCTGACTTCTGTGAGGTTGTTTTCCTCTCATGTGTTTACAACCTGCTGGGAGAACGCGTAATCTAACCAGGTGACCAGGTGAACATCTGGATCCGTATAAAGCAGCGTAACCTGCAGAACACAACAATCTGTGGTGGATTATTATGGGATGTTGCTGCCCTCTCACCTGTTTCTGCTACTGGCTGATATGATGTGTTTGTCTGATTCTGCAGGGGGGGGGGCATCAGGAAGCAACAACATGTTAGATAGATTATGTGGTAATAAAAATAACGACTTTAATTGATAAAATAGGCGTTGTTGTTCTGAACAAAGCATAAAATGTAAATAAAAATATAAATGATTAACCATGAACTGGAAAGTTTTTGGGGGGAGTTATAACACATTATTATTTCGGAGCCGTGGAGGTTTGTTTTTCTTATTAAATAAAAAAAAAAATGTGTCCAATCAGTCACAGAGAAAAGTCTTTGTTTTTTTCCGTTGCATCATGTGACCTGAGAGGAAAATCTCTGCATGGCTCCCGCTGCTGTGTTTTGGAAAGTTAAAGGTCTGTGGGTCCAAAGCTGTGGGGGACAGCAGTCCTTCTACGAATGTTGGCAGAGTGAAAGATCCGAGGCTCAACATGACCTGTACGAGGGTTTCGTGGCTCGAGTACCACTGATTTATTGTGAAGTTAAAGTTTGTATTATGCAACACTGAAATAGAAGCACTAAAGATAGTCATGCTTGTACCCTCCAGAAGGTTACCGGCCTGTGGTGACCTTTAGGTCAGGAATGTACACACACACAGAAACGGCCATAAAATGATGAAACACTGTGTTTTTCTGCTCATTAATGACCACAGACTGCTCACACAATTTTTTGTTTCAACCTTTTTAATGCCAGTTTCTCAGAATTGTTTGTTTTTAGAAATAAAAAGATAATGAATAACAGGAGTGGGTCTTTTGTGGTCATTTGAGTCTTGAAAATGTCAAATATTAGCAAGAAGACTGGTAGGGTTGCGTTTCTATTTGCCCCCTCTGAGGACTTGTGTGGCAGAAATGTACATACACAAAAAAAAATTATAAAATCACCAAACATCTTTTTCCTTTTTGAAATAAATCCCTCAGCTTCAGAGCTGCTTTAAACCGAAGAATTTAAAGAATGTTATGCCTTTAAATGCCAGTTGATTGCTTGATTGACTGATCTCCTACAAAGAAAAACAAACTAAAGATCAGTTATTTTCCACATTATAAATATCAGACGGCTGCGGCTTTGCTGATCATCAGAGTTTTGGATTTGTCAAAGATAATTTGATTCATTTATTGGGAACTTCTGCCCAGAAATGCTCCAACGTCTTTCAATGCTTCCATCATTGCAGTTTAAAACCATTTTTTTAATGGCAGCCTTTTATTGGGTAAAAAAAGTGGTGATAATTGACAATTTTACTGGATCCCACCGGATTGAGCTGGTTTCCCTGCAGCCAGAGGCGGAAAATCTGAAGTTATGGTCCTGTTTATTCCACCCTGACCGCCACTGGCAGTAAACAAAGTGGACTCGTCTCCTCGGCTCCGTGCAGGTCGAGATCTTCCGATAACAGAGTCACTCAGGTGACCACAGTCTGTAAATGGGGACAGTGGCTACCTGGTCTCTGAGAATCTTCTCGCTGGGAAACAGGGCGAGATTTCCGAGTGAACAGCATGACTGGCGATCCTCCAGGAATTCACAGAACCATATTACCTTCATAACTTCCGTTCTGTTTCATTCCTTCCTGACTGCCGGTGGCAGTAAACACAGTGGATGACTAAGGCCGAGTTTACACCACAACGCTGGGACCAAATTAGAATTTTCCCCTGTTGCGGGATTTTAAAAAAATGTGTTTATATGACTTCCAAATGAGTGTCAATGATGTAGTACCGTCCCAAGCCTGTAGGTGAATAGGATGTAGTACCGTACCCCGTCAGCTGATGCTGAGACCCCGTCAGCTGATGCTGAGACCCCGTCAGCTGATACTGAGACCCCGTCAGCTGATGCTGAGGCTGGGACCCCGTCAGCTGATGCTGCCTCTTCCATCAGAGACAAGGAGACACTTTTAATCTTTAGAGTCTTCTTACCGACACGACTTTAACTAATAATGATAAAATAAAGAAACTTTGACAAATCAGGAGACAGATGCAGAGAAAGAAGCTTATTTTGTTAACAAGACATCATGTTAGCTCCAGCTGCAATGCATTGTGGTCTCTATCCATCATTCAGGGACCATCATGCTCACTACTTTTCAAGATGCATCGTCGGTAATTTTGAGGGCACTACTTTTTTCCTTCTCCCTGCAGGACGGCGCGACCCTATGTAAGGCACCATGTAGGGAACTGGGTGCACGTTCGGACATAACCCTGGTCTCTTGGAATCCTCTCGCCGGAAAAAAAGGGCGAGATTTCCGAGTGAGCAGCATGACTGGCAGTCCTCCAGGAATTCACAGAACCAGATTAACTTCATAACTTCTGTTCCATTCATTCCTGACTGCCAGTGGCAGTAAACACAGTGATGACTCGTACCAGCGCCGTCATGCAGCACCCCGGATCGCCTTGGCGACCCAATGGGAAAGTGTGTTCTTGGACAGTGCAAGTCCCCTGCTCTGCCCACCATAACACACAAACAGCTGCTCTAAGACTCTGAGGCTGATATGTACATCCGTAAATCCCGGACACAGGCAGTTGCCCCTTCCTCTTCCACAGACTGGAACGCCTCCAGCATCATGGTGCCACTGGAAAGGTGAGGGGACAGAACCTTGGGGAGGAACGCTATGTTCGGCCTCAGAGTGACCCCTGAGCCATCCCCCCTCCATGCATGAGGGACTGACCGACAGTGCATGGAGTTCGCTAACCCTCTTGGCATTGGTCATTGCCAGGCAGAAAGCTGTTTTCAATGACAACTCCCTCAGAGAAGCCCAGAATCGTGGCCAAATGGTGGTTCACACACCTGAAGAACCAGTGGCAGATCCCGTGTAGCCACAAGTTTCCTACAAGTCCGTTTAGCATCCAGTAGGAACTGTGCCACATGTTAGTGTGCCCCTAGTGGCTTGCCGTCCACCCAACAGTTTGGGTACACGACCTGTGTGGACGACGCCCTTGCATTCTGTAAGGTGTCCTGCAATGACACCTCCAGGCCCGTCGGAGGTGGCAATGCCCCCGAAACAGCCACATGGCAGCCTGATGAAGGTGCCAACCTTACCGCCCATAGGACAGGAGGTCCCACCACTGAGGAAGTCGCCATGGTTCCCCCTCCAACAGATGGAGAAGAAGTGGGAACCAGAGTCTTGACAGACACCTGGGCACCACCAGGAGGACCCTGTGGGGTGAAGACTTTACCCTGTGCAGCACCGGCAGCGCCAGGGGGGTTGGAGGGAACGTGTAGCGCAGTCTCTGCGGCCATGGGTGGGTGAGGGCATCTATGCCAAGCGGGGCACAACTCCCTGCCAAGGAGAGCTAGTGTGGACAGTTTGGTATGGTACGGTCTGGTAGATCCACCTGGGGATAGGCCCACCTCCACAGCTTCTGGGCCACCCTCAGGGACTCCAGGAACCTCGATGGTTGACATGAAAGACTGCCAAGATGCTGTCTGTCTGGACGAGCACACGTCTGCCATCTCATGCCAGATAGCGCACTGAAAATCCATCTGAAGCACCAACAAGTTGATGTTCTGCCTCCACTGTTGAGGGCTCCAAATCCTGGTCTGGACCCTGGACTGCCCTGCCAGACTGCCCCCTAGCATTGGGAGGAGACGTCTAGGCTCACCATATCTTGTTTTGCTGGAAGCGAGCCCAGTTAACCCCTACAGCAAGGATTCTTATTGCCATTGCCGGAGAAGAGTGGGGCAGTCCCTGGTGACCCTGATCCTGACTGCACCGCAGGTCCACAGACCGTTGAACCGCCTCTTAAGACTGAGACCGCCGTCAGCATACCCATCAGCCGGAGACACATGCAGACTGTTGGTCTTGCACCACGGCTGAACGACCGGAGCAGGTTCAGGATCCTGTCCACCCTGTCTGCTATCAACCAAGTTTGCATGGACACAGAGTCCAGGGCCAGATCTATGAATGAGGTCGCTGTGCTGGCAGCAGAAAGCTTTTTTACTCAGTCCACTGTTATGCCCAGTGCTCTGATGTGTACAGGCATGAGGTGCACTTATCTGGTCCTCCAGCCCTACGACCCTGCAACTTTAAGATGTATTCCTTCTCCAACACACCTGAATCAAATGACTGAATTAGTTCATGTGCAGCTTTCAGCTCCGCAGGCTGCTAACGAGACATTTATATGATTCAGATGTGTCGGAGAAGGGAATATCTAAAAGTTGCAGGGCAGTAGCTCTGGAGGACCAGATATGAGCTCCTCTGACTATAGGACCCTGGCTGCTGCTCGCGGTGAGGGGGCCCAGATGATCTAGTAGTCCAGGTATGGGTGTATCTTTAGTCTTGCCAGACACTGGGGCACCAAAGCTGCCTTTATGCACTTTGTAAATACTCGAGGGCCAACCACAGTCCAAATGGAAGGATGTCGAAGTGATAGGTAGAAGTCAAAGCGCCTTTATACACCCTTTCTGTGTTCTGGGTGTATAGGAACATGAAAATATGTGTCCTTGAGGTCTACCAGAGTGAACCACTCCCCAGAGAGACAGTTCAATGGTCAGGACCTGTTCAGTCCCCAGTCTTTTGGGGATAAGAAAGTAAGTTGAGTAAAACCCAACACTCTGTGAAGGAGGGGGAACCACTGAAATGAAACACTTTCCCTGGAGTTTGACTGTCTCCTCTGCCGAAATCTGGGCCTTCATGGTGTCTGTGATCGAAGTCCATCTGACCTCTGTGTAGGTACCAGATCTGCTTGGGTGGTCAGATCGGCTCGGGGCCCTGCGCCTGCCGATGACATATGCTATAAGACTGGCTCACTGTGTTTCTTCTCACCTGTGTTTGGCTGAATGTGGTTCAGACGAATTCCTTGGTTTAGATGAATTCGCTGGATTGTAGTTCTATGTGAGAACTTCAAGATCAAGCGAACAAATCTCGTAATGTACGCAACAAAGTTTTGAGATCAAGAGGACATCTGGCTGATAGGGACCTGAACAGACCCAAGTCCACCAAACTGAACCGGAGACTCAGATTGAGTAAAGTCAAATAAGGAGCTCCTCTAACTGTTCTGGTCCTGAATGTGGGGATCTGGTTGTTAGATACCGATCTGTTCGGTTTTCGTAAGATGCAGATCGACTCGGCTCTCCTCATCAGCCAGATCGACTCAGTGCATCTAACTCTTATAATCTCTACTCCATTTTTTCACCCAATCATGAAGTTTCCATTTAGAGCTACAATCCCGCAAATTTGTCCGAACCACGTCCAGCCAATCATATGTAAGATGAATCATCATCAGTGACCCCACACAGCGAGCCTTGTCCCTAAACCCCTCGTCCGAAGAGAGGACCAGGGCGGCCCCGCATTGGTCTACGAGGGTGTGCAATCCGGGTTCGAGCTTTCTGACAGAATGACTCTGTTGTCAGAAGATCTGCGCAGAGCGTGAGGAGACATATCCACTTTATTTACTGCTACTGGCAGTCAGAAAGAAATGAAACAGAATCTCCATTTTCCCAGTTTTATTGTGAAGCAGTGAATCCACCAGGGGTTGATGGTTACTGGTGATGATTACATGTGGATAATGAAGGTATAAAGTGTGATTCGGGGTAAAGTAGTTCCTTCAAAGCCAGTTAGTTCAGGGTGGAAACATCATCAGACATGAGAGATGTCCTCGTCCATCAGGCCTGATGAAGCCTTCCCCGACACGCAGAGGATTGTTTATGTGTTTGTGTTGTAAACTCAGACAAGGTCAGCTGACACACTCTCCTCCTGGCCTCTGGTAGGTCTTGGCCTTCCTTCAACATGAGTTTGGCTCTTGGCGTCATCCCTGAGACGGCTTATTTCCATCAGGCCTCATCGGCTCAGAGGAGCAGAGACGGAAATACTTTCTGCCATGTCAGTGTGCATTTAAGTAAAAAAAGTGTTGATTTTTGCATTTTTTGTGTATTTTATTCAGATTGGAGAGATATTTTGAATAAGCCTATCTTGGGCTTTCTTATCTCTCCTGCACTTTCATTATGTATGTGTATGTTTTTATCCCTTACCTTTTCATGTATTATGGTGCAAACAAATAAACCAAAACCAAATCAAAAATAAAAGGCAAAGTTGTCTTTCTGCAGTGAAAAATAACGTGAAGAAGAATATTAATGTTTGAGTTAGAGCCAGTTTGTGTTTATTGTGCTGCTTTAAATCAGAGTCAGACCTTTTTAAAGGGTCGTAAGATAAATCCATATTCTTATCTTGTTACTTGTGACCAAGATTTGTCCTTTGACTCACAAATTTAACAGGTTTTTACAGAAACATGCTGTCTGAGAGTGATGCAGAAAAACCAGTCCACGCTGATTATTCGGCCTCAAATAAGCCCTGAAAAGTCTCCATCTGGTCCAACAGGCTGCAGATTCACAGCGATGCTCGCTAGTTATGACCCGCGTGTATTATAATGGATCACACTAATGTTGCTTTGTTTTAATGGGATAGTAATGAATTGGCTTAAAATTGATACTGTGTGGAAAATCCTTGATAAAAATAAAGCTGATTGAGTTTAAATATTCTCATTTTTAGATATAAACGTGATGTTAAACCACATTTTAATCCTGCAGTGGAAGTTGTTGACTCATCTAATAACTCGGCTGCACGTTGTGGGCCCTCCTCATGACTGAATGACTGGATCTAATCACATTAATCAGACTTTAACTGTCTGAATTGATCAGGCTTTTGTTTGATGTGAAATCTGACTAGGTTTCAGCAGGGCATCGCTCCCTCTGATCTGTGGAAAAGGAAAACAGAAACATGAAGACAGTTGTAGACTTGGTGCATGAATGCAAGGTTACGTGTGTGAGTGTTGTTCTGCACCGCGTTGATGTTCACGTGTCGCTCGTCCTCTGAACACATTCACTGCGCCTGGCTGGAGAGCGAAGAGGATCGGGTGTCTCTTTACACCATGGACAAGGTTTTTATGACACCTCTCCTCCTGGTGGGGGTCACGAGGACTCGGACATGAAGAATGAGTCCAGTTTGTTCCTGTGAAAGCTCTGCTGGGGCTTTTTAATTCCTTGTCTTGTCATTTTATTCTCAAACCTTTCATGTCTGATCCTACTAAGACTCTCACATATCTATTTATTTTTTATCATACTACTTTATCAATACGCAGTCAGACTATTTCATTGTTAAAAATAAACAATAATGATTCTGTTCTATGGATCATAAATTCGCATTTAACCATTGTCTCACCATCTGCCTACGTGCGTGTGAATATTTGTCTTTTCAGACGGTTTTCTTGTTTTTTTTGAAGAGGATGTAAATAAAGCCACCAGATGTGACAACTGTGCAAAGTTTAAAACCAATAATGCTGATTTTGCTCATTATCAATAAATGAAAAGTGTTTATGCAGCAGTAAGGCTATCGGATCATCCTGAGTAAACAGCTGTAGATAAAAGCAAACATTTTGCTTTACCTTTCCACATCAGATAGCCACGTTAGATTTATTCATCAGTTAATTATTTACATAAACTATATGTTTAGCTTTTTTTGTAGCTCTTTAAACAGTCTCCAAAAAATCCACAAACTTCAGACAAAAGCATTTTCTAGGAGAATTGGATCTTGTTTTTGAAGGTTTTGAAGTGCATGTAAAAGCAATGTCTCTTTATAGAGTAACCTTCTAAATCTTTCTCACTCTTTCACATTAAAACTTATTCAGATTTTCTTTTCGGAAGTGGGACAGGCCCTAGTCATTTACGTTGTTTAAGGCCTGTTCTAACATTTGGTAGAGCTCATTTTTCAGACTGTAAGGAACTTTAAAACATTTGTGGACATAATAACCTCCCAGAGTGAGCTTGGTTTGAGTGTGTAATGCCAAAACTTAGCAGATATGTCAAAGATTCCAGCTAATATCCTATTTTTGGTCAGTAAAACTATTATCTGCATCAGGCAGGAGGACATGTCAGTGTTGATAGATCGTGTAGATGTGGAATTCAGTAACCTTTAATAATATTAAACAAACACTGCAGTATTGTGTGTATCTTGTCCAGATTGGACTAGGACACTATTGAACTATTGTTTTTTGTACGTAAACCATAACGGATTTCCACGTTTTAATTCGTTTTTCTATCAAGTATGTCAGTTTAGTCACTTTAAAACAGGTTTAAACATAAATATATCTATCACAACAAGTTTATTTTTAGCTTATATCTGCAACAACAACAACGATTTATTTATTTTTATACTGGGAATGAATCGTTTAAATTTACTCAGAAATCCTCCTTTCCTCTCTCCTCTGCTGCCCTTTGAATGAGAAAACACACGTCATTGGTCCAATCTTTCACGTGCTGGAAAAGGAATCAGGAAAGGGATTGGTCAATATTTACCCCCCACCCCTTTGTCTTTGCGCGAGGAGCCGAGCCCTTCAATGGGCAGACTCCGTGATTGGCCAGTAGTAAAATGTCGTCACTACTACTAATCCAATGGCTAACTACGCAGCCATTCCTGGAAGAGGCGTGGCCTCGGACGCATTCTTTAGAAGCCGGCGCTTCCGTACCGGCATTTCAGTGTAGCCCCGCGACGGTCCGTGCTCGGCTTCATATTTATTTATTTATTGTAGTTTATTTTAAATTAACCGTAGACATGCTGGGTCTGTGCCTTTTCGTGCCCGTGTCCAACCAGGACCCGATCGAAGTGGAATATTTCGAGTCTAACGGACTGCCGTCGGAGCTGAAATCCCTGTTTAACAAACTGAGTCTTTTCCTTCCCTCTCAGGAGTTTTCAGCCTACCAGAAATGGCGAAAGGTAAGAATTTAACTCTGTTCTATTTATTTAAAAGTTACGAAACTGCATCCTACTCGGCTACTAACTTAATTTCATACTTTAAAAAAGTGTTTAACGTCGTTAAGCGTTTCATTGAGCTGGGCGGAAGGTAGTAAAAAAAGCCTCTACGACTAGGCCGACGTTCAGAAAAGACCGGTTTCCAGAAAATTCGCTGCGACACGTTTTTTAAGATAATTTTTAAAATTGATGAAAAACTACGAGCGACGGAGTCTTTTACCGTTGTAAGTTGATTCTGCACTGTATTTGGGTTTTAAAGAAGAGTTTTCTTGAAGGTTAAGAAGCCGGGCGCGCTTCATTCAAACCGCATGGAAATTCCACCCTAAAAAGGAATTTCAAACTTTTGTACGCGTGGAGCCCAAAATGTCCTGCACAGACATTTCCTATTCTGATTTAATTATAACCTCAGATGCATTGCATAGTTAACACAGTGGGTGGGGAAAGGGAGAGAAAAAACTGAAACCAAAATATAAATTATTTTCCTGAAACTAAGCGAGCTCGCTAACTCTGACTCATGCAGTCATTACTGGCTGATCCATTATGACCTTCCCAAGATCCGTTTTTTACTTTCTAATCCTTTTTATTTGCTTTTGGGGTGAATACGTTTAAAACAAGATAAATAAAAACTGTTAATGGAGCGTGAGTTTCAGGTTCAGAATGACTGGGAGCATTTACATACATGATCATTCCCACGGTACCTGCGCCCCTGTGAAACTGGTGCAGCGTCAGATTTGTGCACATGCTGCAGGATTGAGCAGAAATGTCCTGCAGGGTCCTGTTACTGTATGACGGTCACAAGCCTGCAGCGAGGTCAGGTATCAGTGTTAGTTAGCCTGCAGGCTGGAGGACAGCCAATGTCCCCGTCCCTGTGTTGGCTCAGCAGGTCTGCAACCAGACAGGATTAAACTGCTGGCAGGTCAGCATGCACTGCAGGTTAAAGATAGCAGGAGTATTATAAACTAATACCGCCAGCGTCAAGGAGATGCTGAGCTCCTGCAGGAGAGCTGGCTTTCTGAATGGGTCATAAAATGCTATCAGTCTTCCCCCATAAATCTCCAGCCTGAGTCGTCCTGGTTTACAGTTACACAACGAATCATTGCAGACATACAGAACATTTTGAACTGGCTGTAATGTTTCATAAGTGATTAAATTAGTATATCGGATCACTGCGATGGAAAACTGTCGTCAAACTTAAACTGATTTACCCCTGATACTGTCACGCAGCTTAATGAGCGCATTCGCTCCAATAAATGTATAATTGTGAGGCTTTAGCCTGCCACTGTACATGAATGTCGCCACGCCACGTCTCATGCTTCATCCCTGTTTGCAGAAAACCTCTAAAAGGGAGGAAAGTCCTGCAGACGGCCAGCTGGACTTTGAGGAATTTGTTCATTATCTGCATGACTATGAGAAAGACCTGAAGCTTGTGGTGAAGAGTCTGGACAAGAAGAATGCAGGTATGCCTCGTTTTATTTTCTGCTGCTTCTTTCTCTCTCTGAGGCTTCTTACTCACAGTTTGGTTTATATTTAAGGTCGCGTTGATCCTAAGGAGTTCCTGCAGTCTCTCCGTGACCTCGGTGTGCACATTTCCCCACAGGAAGCGGAAAAAGCCCTACAGAGGTAAATTCCCCCCTGTCCTGCTCATACACTGGGTTTAAATTAATGAAGAGGCTCTGAATCTGAATCTGTGTTGTGTCTGCAGCATGGATCAGAATGGCATGATAACGATCAGCAGCAAGGACTGGAGCGACTGCCCCACGGTGGAGACGTCCGAGAGCATTCCTGAGATCATCCTGTACTGGAAACACTCCACGGTTGGTCCCTCTTCCATCACTAACGCCATGAAGGGGAAGAATTATCTAATTGAATATAGATAAGGGGAGAATTCAGTCCGACTTCTACCGGTTACATAAATTAGCAGATGTCCTACTTTCTGCGTCTGGGAGCAGATAAGTGTATCAGCGGAAAGTTTATCAGCCGGAGAAACGCCCCCGACTTTCCAGCTGCAGCAGAAACGGGTCAGCTAAGAAGCAAAGTCCTTCAGCAGAGGCCGTGCGTCATCAATTAAGCTCCATCAGGCCGCAAAGAGAATCAGGGACCATTCGAGGGGGGGGGGGGTGATTAATCAGCCAGTTTGACTGTTATGTAAATGAGAGCAGCAGTCGGTCAGAACCGGTGCAAACTTGCAGCTCCTGCAGGACGCCGCTGTGGTTTCAGGTGTCGTTTCCACTTATTTCCAGCCTGCAGGCTGAGCCAGAAATAAAGCGGGGGAGGGGGGACGCACCCCTGGGAGGTCAACCAAATTCCACACATCTGATGCAACAGGAGCTGCAGGAGTGTTTGAGTTCAGTCTGATGCCAAACGGCGTCTGAATTAGCTGCAAAAAGTTTGGCTTTCAGAGAAAACACTGAATATTTAGAAAGGAAAATAAATGCAGGACGGATGGAAATACGGAAAACAAACTCCTTCAAACATGAGCAGAGTCACATGAAGCAGTCTGATTGAAGGTTCCAGAAGTTTCCGGTGGATGTTTAGCAGCTTTTTTATTGTGTTTTAACGTGGGTGTGAGTCTAACCGCAGCTTCTCCCGGCAGATATTCGATGTAGGCGAGAACCTGACGGTCCCGGATGAGTTCACCACGGAGGAGCGGCAGACGGGGATGTGGTGGCGACACCTGGTGGCCGGAGGAGCAGCCGGCGCCGTTTCCAGGACCTTTACCGCCCCCCTAGACCGGCTCAAAGTCATGATGCAGGTGAGTTACCTCAGAGCTGCAAATGATTGACGGAGCGGGCAGAGTCCAGGCGTCCGGCCAATCACGGCGCTCGCTCGCCCGTTTCACTGCCGTCATCGGCGAGATTACGATCTGCCGGCCCGACTTACGTCAGCGGCGGCGTGGACTCTGAGCCGGTCGATGGTGGAGCAACCAAACATTTGACCCAGTTGTCGCCGTTCCTGACCCGTCTCCCCCCCTTTGCCCCCAGGTCCACGGATCCAGAACCAACAACATGTGCATCATGAGCGGGCTGACGCAGATGATCAAGGAGGGCGGGGCGAGGTCGCTGTGGCGAGGAAACGGCGTGAACGTCATCAAGATCGCCCCCGAGTCGGCCCTGAAGTTCATGGCCTACGAGCAGGTAGGATTAATAAGCGCCGCTTCTATTTTAATATCTTTAATCTAAGGGAGACGCAGCATCCGATGCACGGCGCTAAGCGGCTTCCTCTGATTGGCTCCGCAGATTAAACGTCTCATCGGCAGCGAGAAGGAGTCGCTGAGCATTCTGCAGCGTTTCGTGGCGGGTTCCCTGGCCGGAGTGATCGCTCAGAGCGCCATCTACCCCATGGAGGTGACGATCCGCTCATTTCCATCTAAAGGTCAGAGTTCACAGCCTGGACGTCCAACTTAAACTGCGCTTAATCCGCTTCCAGGTCCTGAAAACGCGTCTGGCGCTGAGGAAGACGGGTCAGTACGGCGGCATCTCCGACTGCGCCAAGCGGATCTTCAGACAGGAAGGGCTGGGAGCGTTTTATAAAGGCTACGTCCCCAACATGCTGGGCATCATCCCGTACGCCGGCATCGACCTGGCCGTGTACGAGGTGAGCTCCTCCACGCTCATTTTATACAACTATTACATATTAAATATTAACAATTTATTATGTAATAGTTTTGTAATAATTTTATTATAATTTAAATATATTCTATGAATAAAGAATAGATTTAATTAGTCTATAAAACCTACTTTTTTAAAACAAATTTACTATTTGAACAACTTATTTAAATAAGGTGAAATTAGAATATTTCTTCCCCCCATTAAAATAAAGTGACTTAAATGCGAATGATTTGACAAATTAAAAACACTTTCAGGTAATTTAAAAAAAATTAATTAATTGTAAATTCATTGGATTAAATCATTTTGAAGATAAAAATTAATTTGATTTTATACATTGATCCATTTCAGAAAAAATCATTGACAACTAGATTTGTTTATAGATAAAAATTTTTATGTATTTTTGTATTACTGTACTAAAATGGCTTTAATTAAAAATGAAGATTATCAAGTTTTCAATAAATACAAATTCCATACTTTTTTTAATACATTTTAGATGAATAATTTCTATATTCCGGAATAAACGTTTATCAGAATGAGCGTGTTTTGTCAGTGAAACCTGAAATGAAGGTGAAACGGGTGTTTTTCCGTCCTGCAGACGCTGAAGAACTCGTACCTGCAGCAGAACGGCGCCGGCGGCTCGGACCCCGGCGTGTTGGTGCTGCTCGCCTGCGGCACCGTCTCCAGCACCTGCGGCCAGCTCTCCAGCTACCCTCTGGCTCTGGTCCGGACCCGCATGCAGGCCCAAGGTGAGGCCTCCGTCCTCCCTCGCTTCCGCTCCACCCTCAGCGACGTCACGTTTTCTAAACACGCTGCACCTTTTTTCTCTTCCAGCTGCCGTGGAGGGCGGCCAGCCGGCCACCATGTCGGGGCTCTTCAGGCAGATCCTGCAGAACGAGGGCCCCGCGGGGCTCTACCGCGGCCTGGCCCCCAACTTCCTGAAAGTCATCCCCGCCGTCAGCATCAGCTACGTGGTGTACGAGCACCTGAAGACGCAGCTGGGCGTCAAGTCGCGCTGAAACAGTCTGCCCCCCCACATGCACACAGACTCGTTATGAATCCCCTCTGGAGGTTCGTCCAGCCATCTCATTCTGTGAATGTCAGCGGGTGTACGGCGAGGGAGGCTGAGGAGGAGGATATGGACTCTGTGAGCTCAGGGTGCTGCTATTTATGTTTTTAAATGAAAATGAAAGAAAATGAAGGACCAAATGTTTGTTTATTCAGAGTAAAACGTTGTCCGTGTGCAGCAGCAACGCGCTCGGCACGCTGTAAATGTTCGCCTCCAGACAGAATGAATGTTTTCCACACTGAGAGGGTTTTGCACACGAGTCTTGGCTGAATATTTCCCTCCGTCTTGTATTTATTTTACTTTCTAAATATTCAGTGTTTTCTATGAAAGCCAAACTTTTTGCAGATTCTTGCCTTAAAATTTGTCCAAACACTAATTGTGAGAAAATGTTTTCTGAAACTACTGAAAATGTTGTTGTTGACACGTTCACCTGGATATGCTGAAACACCCTTTTATTTAAAGGTTTGATGTCTTTAATGTTCACCTCAGGGTTCAAGGGAAGCTTGTTGTCTTCACGGAGATCACGTTTAAAGCAGGAGCTGGAAAAACGGCCGATATGATGCACTTTAATCTGTTCATGATGCTGTACGGATGCAGGAGTAATTTCTTTTGTAAAGAATGAGTTAGAGCATTATTTTTATGGACCAGTTTGATGCAAATAAATGAAAAGTTCACATCAGTGCTGAATGTCGAGTTTTCTTCATGGGGGTCATAGTTTAAGAACATTTATACCCGAGTCAGCTGATATGTAGATGAACAATCCTTTCATCACTGCAATCAGCTGTTTTCTGGAACTCTCCATCAGACTCCACACCTTTCCACAGGTATTCTGCTCCAGGACCTGATTGATCATTGTTTTTTTTCAATTCCTACTAAAAGCAATTTAATTTAGCGAATGTATAGTTTTTTTGTCTCCAGATATTTGAATTAAAATCTTTGCCTTTTCTTTAATGGAAGGGGATGAATCACAGCTGGATGTATCATAAGATTACATTCAGCCTTTTCTTGCCTTTTTTTATGAAAGCTGATTAACGGCTTGATGTGCTTAAATGCAATTAAACAATTTAACCTTAAATTTATCATATTTCAACTTTGACTATATTGTAAATGAATCACAATTCTCACAAATAAATATGCTTTTGTCTGTGTACACTAATATTTTTGGTAAATATGTAGTTTATTAACGATCTTATTTTTTTTATTTTATTTTTTTTCATTTTTGGATGTAGAGGAAGGTACTTCCTTTGCTTCCCTTACATTAAAGAGGAATTCACCCAGAAAGCCCATAAACCTTTTAAAAGGCCAAAATATCCACGTGGAATAATATATTTCATATAGTTTAAACATATGGAATCCTGGAAACATGATTTCCTGGACTATAGCAGCTGTTGTACAACACTTTTTCTCTTAATTCTCACCACGCTGAGTTTACTTCCTCCAGTCCAAACTCACGGAGGCCCCCCCACCATGAATGACAGGCCGCATGCGTGGTGCCCCTGGCTTCTGCCTGCTAGATTAGAGACGCTCTGGCCCCTGGGGGCCGCAGTGTGAAGCAGGAATGGATGGACACAAACTTTTTTCCCCAGTTTTCCCATAAAATCTGCAGATATCCACTCAGCTAGTTAAGTCTGGAGTTGTGTAACACTGTTTACTCATTCACAAGTCACAAGAAGTCTCCTTTTGTGGAAGAAAACTGGCCCACCCACCCCCACCTGCAGAAACCAAGTGAATAATTTACCACTAAAAACAAGGCCATTTTCTACAAGAAGTATAATAATAAGTTTTGCTATAAAAAGGTATTTAAAAACTTTTATTTATACACACACACACACACAAAATGAATAATTAAATAAATAAATAAACAAGAAATTAGATACCAGCAAGTCCACCC
>JBBBVT010000012.1:682968-693673 GCA_037177035.1 Craterocephalus eyresii | reverse complement strand
GGATCAATATCACAAACGCTTTCTTCTTTCACATTCGTAATCGTTCACACACACACACACATTCACAACTAAAAACACATGATACTACTCATTACATAGAAATAATTATGCTTTCTGCAAGCCAGAAAGCCCCCCCAGCGACCTCAGAGACCACCGCCAAAGGAGCCGCCAAGATCAGGGCAGATCAGGGCCCCCACCACAGTCACAGGACTGAAGTGCAGGGCCCCGCCGAACACCCCGACCAGAACGACCCCCACAGCGACGACCTCCCAGACCGAGGAGACAGCCCCGTATGTGGAAGATCCCCATGAGGAAACACCGGAGCTCAAGAGTTAATAACATACAAGATAAAAATAAAACACAAGATAAGATAGTTAAATGAGCATAAATAAACCAAAAGTAATAAGAACGATACAATAAAACTATTAAATAAAAAAGTCCGTTAAGGACTGAAATAAAAGATCATAATAGATGAAATAGACAAAATAGAAAGATAAATAAATGAAAATGGCTAAATAAATAAAATAATAACAGATAACTAAAATAAATAAAAAGTTAAATTAAAAGCTAAGTTAAAAAGATGTGTCTTGAGCCTCTTTTTAAAAACATCAACAGTCTCTGCAGCCCTGAGGTCCTCTGGCAGGCAGTTCCACAGGCGAGGGCAGTAATATTGGAATGAGGCCTCGCCGTGTGTTTTGGTTCTTAGCTTTAGGATCGACAAAAAGGCCGGTACCAGAGGACCTGAAGGCCCGCGAGGGTTTATATTCTAAAAGCAGGTCAGATAAATAAGAAGGCCCGACACCATTACGAGATTTAGAAACCACTAAAAGAACCTTAAAATCAATGCTGAAACACACAGAGAGCCAAAGCAGCGATTTTAAAACTGGTGTAATTTGTCGGGGATGTGTGGGCTGTAATTGGACGGGTGTGAGCTGTAGCTGGGGAGGTTTGGGCCCTGGTTGGGAGGGTTTGGGCCATGTTTAGTCTGGGTTGGATTCACATAAATTGTGTTTAAATCAGAAAAAACAAATACTTGCATAACTATGTTTCTTGTTCTATGCCATAACATCCTTTTTACATTTCCACTCGGTTCCACGTGTTTATGAGGTTTCTGACCTTTAGACAGGCGGTCCAAGTCTCTGGTCACAGTCTGGGATCCTATCCGTCTCAGAAGAAGCCTGCAGCTGTGAATCCAGTACAGATGGTTTGGAACTGTGGAGGTAGAAGGTGATAAACAGGGTAATGAATCATTGGAGAAGTCAGAGAGTTGGTGGACATGTTTCTAGCTCTGTGTGCAGCTTTCAGGTATCTGACAAGTTTTGACCTCCAGGTTTCATCCTGGACAAACTCTGCAAACCTTATTGGAGACCTCCAGGCCACATGGGTAGAAGGTTTTGTTAGAAAAGGCTCATGTTATTGTAAAGTGGAGCTGTCATTCATCTCAGAGTCTGGTAAGACTGAATCAACCTCTTGCCCATATTCTACAGCACAGACCGGTATGAACCAAAGCTGATAAGCCCCAGTCCAGCTCTCCCTGCAAACACTGTTCATGATTTCTTCTGCTTCTAGCCTTACATAAGTCCCAACACTTTCTGATTATACAACTGCAGTGTGGGAATTTTTGCCAGCGAATCCGTGGATGTTTCCTCTCGGATTTCACAGCTTTGTGTTGCCGTGCATGTGCTGCCCGGGGATCACGCTGAGCTGTCAGACAATAGGGAAGATGGAAAACCTCCCTCTGTGTTTACAAAGTACAGAAGGTTCCTTCAACCTGAGGAATTTCTCTCAGTTTCAGTCATTAGTCCTGTTTGTTTTGTTTTTTTAGAAAAGAACATGTTAGTTTGTCTCAGGGGTTTCCAAAGTTAATGCCACTGCTGATTCTATTCAAACTGTTTCTGACTGAAAAGCTGTATTTCCTTTACGGCCTGAAAGAAATGGCACGTTGGAATGAAGAAGCTATAAATCTCCATCACCCGAAGGCTTTTCTGAGCTTCAGGAAACTAAACTGGAGATTTTCTCTCAGACCTTTAGATGAAGAAGCTGTAAACGATAAAGATCCAGGTTCCAGGTGTGATCCTGGAGGAATCGTGGAGCCTTCTTCTGGTCTTTCCTTTCATTCTAAATGTTTGTAATCTAACGCTGCTTGTTAAACGAGTGGCGCCTGCAGCCCGGTGGCTCAGCGCGCTCAGGTTTAGTCTTGTTGTCAGAAGGAAACATGGATCTGCGGCTGCAGCCATTCACCCTCCTTTCATGCATTTCTGCATCAGAGTCTAAAAACATGCTGCAGAAGCAGCTGTGATCACTCACCGAGTACCTCGCAGCCGGCAGGTCTCACCTTTCAGCTTCCTCCTCGCCACACGTTGGAATGACCGACTGCTTCCAGCTCCGACGGTTAAAGCAGCTGGGTGGGCGGCGCCACGGAGGGAGGGAGGGGTTAAAGTTCAGAGATTTACTCACATGGTGGACTTTACGTGAGCCAATTGACCTGTAGTTACTGGTGAAGGCAGAACAAAGGCAAAGATGGCTGCTGCTTCTTTTCTGCACATTTTCCTCTCTGAATTCTCACTTTAAACTCTTGAAAGTGAAGCCCAACAGAAACAGGAACTCACCACTTTTGTCACATCTTGAGATAAAATGAAAGAAATAGATAATAAAAAGAAGTAGTAAGTCTCACGTAGACAAACATCATCACCTGCTCACATAACAGTTAAACGTGTCGTTTTGCCTCATGAATGAATAATGGATTAAAACTAATGGATTCAGCTGGATGAGCCATAAAATACCCTCCCACTTTGTTTCTGTAGGACATGTAAAGCTGTGCTGGACGTGTAGAGACATGAAGACACGCCTCACACAGACAGATAGACATGAGATAACTTGCAAACAGAAACAGTGACCCAGGTGAGCAGGTGAGAGTTGAACCCTCTGCTGATAGAGGGAGAACAGGGACAGAGGGAAGGATGTAGAGAAGTCACACAGTCATAAAACACACCTTGAAAAGTTAATCATTCATCTTAGACCACTTGGACTCAAGTCCTGGTATTTACTCAGGGTAACCTTGGTGGACCCTCACTGGGAACCAGTTTGACTTACTGCCGATGATGTGGACCAGATTCTGCTACCAGTCCTACAGGGACTGGACTGCTCGTACAGGAGGGTCTGGCCCTCCATACTCCCCGAGCCCCACAGGAGCCCCAGGGGACACGGTGCAACACCTTTTCCCAGTCCACAAAGCGCATGCAGGACTGGTCCACTGGTCCAGGACCAGGAGGAGAACCGTCCTGCTACTCCTCAGTCCCAGACTCCTCTATCCCATAACCCTCCTCTCCAGGACCCTGATAGACCTTACCAAGGAGGGTAAGGAGTGGGACCCCCCTGAAGTTGGGGGTTCCACCCCTCCAACCCCCGAAGGTGGTGATCAGCTGACAGCCCCAATGATCGACTACAAAGTGGATGATGGAGCTTCAGAGTGTCCTGCTGCAGGACATGCTGCAACAAGGTGTCATTATGGACGATCCTTTACAAGCAGACATCCAGCAACAAAACTCCACTCAGATTCAGATCTGTTCTTCCCAATCAAAGCGCTCCAGGTCTTAATGTTGTTGTCTACATGAACATTGAAGCCCCCCAGCAGGACGAGGGGGTCCCCGGGAGGAGCCTCTCCAACACTCCCTCCAAGGACTCCAGAAAGGGTACTGAGGTACCCGGGGGGCCTTTCCTCAGCACTCTGAACTGCTGTTTGGTGCATAGACACAATTCAATTCAACTTTATTTATATAGCACCAATTTGTGACATCATCATTTCAGGGCTTCTAAGCCAATCAGTTTAAGCCAATCGGATTATCATCCCTTGATCCATTAAAGCCGATTGATCTCAGCAGCCAAAGGAAGGAAACTGGAGGCCACGGTGGAAAGGAATTAGAAGCAATTTATTTATGGAAAGAAGCAGGTTTTTAATTCTTATCCCATCCCTCTCTCCAGGTTGTAGCCCAGCTGATGATGCAACGCCCTCCTCCACCCTCCCCCGGCAACTACCGTCTCCCAGCAGTTCCCCATCCTCACAGCCATGCCCCCAGCAAGACCCACTTCCACAGCCACGCCCAATATATACGCCCCTCCCCTCCCCAGGGCTAGGCCCCCAGCAGAACCCCCCCTGCTCTGATCTGGATGGCAGCGGCTACACGGAGCTGCATCCCGGCCCTCAGAGCTACGTGGAGAGGCTTCGGGGGGAGGACGGCTGGTCAGGCCTAAACCCTGTCAGGGGGGGGGGCGTGTCCTTGTCTCTTGGGGGGGAGACAGCATCTTGTTTCAGACCCAGCGGGTACCGATCTCCACTGATGCCCAGAGAGAATAAACCCCTGGAGGTGTGCATCCTGAGGAGGGTGAAGGAGCTGCTGGCCGATGTCGACCCCCGGACGGCGGCCCGACTCATCACCGAGGCCGACTGCACGGTATTTACCATAAACCACAGCAACTTTATTTTCCGTGTAATAAATAGTACGAACACAGGTGTTCGGTAGCCTTCAAGGTCTCAGATTTGTCAAGGATTAGCAAAGAAACGGAGTAATATTTTTCCGTCCTGGAGACTTCATTGCCAGAAATGTTTCGTTGACCTCCTGTAAACGACATTTTTTTATCTCGCCCCCATCCCGTTAAAATGTTAAAGTATTTACGGTCAGTGTTCGTTGTGGAAGAAAAGTCATGATATCAAACATTTTCCACCACATCCGGTTGCCGAGCTGGTTTCCACTGGGGCAGATGCTGGGAGTCCTGGTCCACTGAACAGGTCTGTGCTCACCAGGTGGCCCGAATCCTGGAAGCGAGTCCGGAGGTGCAAAGGAAGATGGGAGTTAGTTCGGGGATGGAGCTGCTAACGTTGCCTCATGGCCAGAGGCTGAGACTGGACCTGCTGGAAAGGTGAGTCCTGGTCCTGGACCAGGTTTTCTCTTCACTTACATTCAGCTTGATTAGTACAAACAAGACAAAGTCCCCCAGAGACACAGTCCATGTAGTCCGGTTCACCAGACCACTTGCAGACGTCTCCGGGTCTTGCAGACGTCTCCGGGTCTTGCAGACGTCTCCGGGTCTTGCAGACGTCTCCGGGTCTTGCAGACATCTCCGGGTTTTGCAGACGTCTCCGGGTTTTGCAGACGTCTCCGGGTCTTGCAGACGACTCCGGGTCTTGCAAATGACTCCGGATCTTACAGACGATACTGAGACGTGACCATCTGCCTCCATCTTCATGGAGAGGTAGAGCGCAGCATCATCTGCATAGAGACGTGTGTCCCCCCCAGGTTCCAGACCATGGCGACCATGCTGGCGGTGGATGTGCTGGGCTGCACGGGGACCAATGAGGAGCGAGCTGCTCTGCTCCATAAAATCATCCAGATTGCCGCTGAGCTGAAGAGCACCATGGGAAACATGTTCGGCTTCGCCGCCGTCATGAGGGCGTTGGAGCTGCCGCAGGTAACCATGGCAACACTGCCCGATGCTTTCTCTCCGATGCTGACGTTGCAGGCAGTTTGGATAACTAGGATCTACTGTGGTCGGTCCAGAGTAAATAACTGGTATTTACCGGGATCTAACCACAGTAAATAACTGGGATCTAACCAGAGTAACTAACTGGGATCTACTTGGATCTAACCAGAGTAAATAACTGGGATCTACCGGGATCTAACCAGAGTAACTAACTGGGATCTACCGGGATCTAACCACAGTAAATAACTGGGATCTAACCAGAGTAACTAACTGGGATCTACCGGGATCTAACCAGAGTAAATAACTGGGATCTACCGGGATCTAACCGGAGCAAATAACTGGGATCTACCGGGATCTAACCAGAGTAACTAACTGGGATCTAATGGGATCTAACCAGAGTAAATAACTGGGATCTACTGGGATCTGACCAGAGTAAATAACTGGGATCTACTGGGATCTAACCAGAGTAAATAACTGGGATCTACTGGGATCTGACCAGAGTAAATAAGTGGGATCTAACCACAGTAACTAACTGGGATCTACTGGGATCTAACCAGAGTAAATAACTGGGATCTGGTCAGAGTAAATAATTGGGATCTAACCAGAGTTAATAACTGGGATATACTGGGATCTGACCAGAGTAACTAACTGGGATCTACTGGGATCTGACCAGATAAAATAACTGGGATCTACTGGGATCTGACCAGAGTAAATAACTGGGATCTACTGGGATCTAACCAGAGTAAATAACTGGGACCTACTGGGATCTGACCAGAGTAAATAAGTGGGATCTAACCAGAGTAACTAACTGGGATCTACTGGGATCTAACCAGAGTAAATAACTGGGATTTACCGGGATCTAACCAGAGTAAATAACTGGGATCTACTGGGATCTTACCAGAGTAAATAACTGGGATCTACTGGGATCTTACCAGAGTAAATAACTGGGATCTAATGGGATCTAACCAGAGTAAATAACTGGGATTTACCGGGATCTAACCAGAGTAAATAACTGGGATCTACTGGGATCTAACCAGAGTAAATAACTGGGATCTAAAGAAGATTCCTGGGTACTAAAAGTGGCCTTTCTGTGTGGAGTCTGCCAGGTACTCTGGCTTCCTCCCACCTTTCAGAGACGACGATGGTTAACTGGCCGGTTTGAATCCTGTGTAAGACTGAGTGTGAGTGGTTGTCTATGTCTTTGTGTGGATCTTTGATGGACTGTTACCTGTCCAGGTGTACCCGCCTCTCGCCTGATAACTGCTGGGAAAGACTCCATGCCAGGTCTCAGATTGGTCTGGTTTTTCGTCTCTTTCTGTCTCAGATGTCTCGTCTGGAGCAGACGTGGACGACGCTGCGTCAGCGTCACACGGAGGCTGCCATCCTCTACGAGAAAACTCTCCGACCCTTCATGAAGAGCCTTAACGATGGACGAGGTAAACCCCGACGCACAGAGACTCCTGCCGGTATCTGAGCCGTGAATAATGCCCGTGTGTCCTCCAGAGAGCTGTCCGCTGTCCAACACCACCTTCCCCCACGTCCTCCCCCTCCTCACCCTGCTGGAGAAGAGCGGGGCAATGAGCGAGGGCCCGGAGCTCTGGGACACGGCGGAGGTCGGGGTGGATGTGGTCATGTTCCACCTGGGGGCGGCGAGGACCTTCGCCCAGCTGGGGGGCATCTACCGCTGCAACGCTGAGAGCAAACTGCTAGGTAAGGGACCGGGACCGGATTTTCTGTCCCGTAAATCCAGACCCGGAACCGCATTTTTCTTCTTTTCCAAACTGGGCCAGTGCTGGTTCTGGTCCCGGGACCGGCAGGGTGCTGACCGTGACGTGGTGTTTCAGGTCTGGACGAGCGGGCCGAGCTCCGGGAACTCTTCCAGACCGACTTCCAGATGAGGCTGCTGTGGGGGAGCAGGGGAGCAGAGGAGAGCCCGGCTCTGAGACACTCCAAGTTCGACCAGGTGCTGACCGCCTTGTCCAACCGGCTGGAGCCGCGCTGACCCAGACCCGGTCCTGTCCCTGGTTCTGGTCCCGGACCACTTTAACGAGCAGGGACCCGTAAAGACCTGGTTCTGGTCCATGGAGTCCTGGGGAAGAGTGTTGGTCCGTCTGGAGGCCGGTCCTCAGACAGAACTGATCCGGAACAGAGTCCGTGTTCTCGCGTCCCAGCTGAGGATTTATCGCGACCTCAGGCCAACTTTCTGTTTTATGTTCAGGTTCAGAACAAGGTTCAGTTTTACTAATAATTAAGTAAATTAATAAATAATTTAATAATTTAACTCTGCAGACTCAGAAAATCCAGATTTCTCCGTTTTTCATTCTATTTTCCTGTTTTCAGTGACAAGAGGAAACAGTTTTAACAGAAAGGAGAGGAAATATTGAATCAGATTAATCAGAATATAGCAGCAGTTCAACAGCGGATAATTAACAGCAGGTAGTTCATTTAATAATTAAAATACTTAACTACCTGCAGCAGGTGGAGACGATGAATTAAATGGAGGCTTCATCACATGACCGGGACACAAACTAATATATTGTTTGACAGTAAAAGGATTTTCTTGTTTTTACAGCAGGCCCATGTCGCCCCCTGCTGGTCGCACGTTGTTACAGTTTAATATAAAATGTTTTAAAGTTCATGTTGAGACTGAAATAAAACTTATTTATGATCAAGACTTTTCTCTTTTATTAGAATTTCCCACAATTACAACCTCATCTACTTCCTGTTTACACGTCCCAAACCAGCCAATCACAGCGCAGCATGCCGTCACATGGGGAAGCCTGAGCAGCAGCATGAGGAAGAGTCCAGGTTTATCATGTAGATATACGGCATCTGGAACTGGACCAGAACCGAACCGGGACTGGACCGGATGAGTCTCCCTGATGATGCGGCTCAGAACCTGCCTGGGATCCAGTGAAGCCCCGCCTGCATTCGTGTCCCAACGAAGTCGGTACCGAGGTCTTTTCTCACGTGACCGAAGACAAACGGCTCCGTTTCTCTGAGACCAGCTGGCTGGGAACGTCGCGGGAACCAGGAAGAGTCCCAGCGATCCGAAGCGGGAAACTGACGGCATGTAGACGTATGTAGATCCGATACCTGGAACACGGAACGATGCACCGAGCCGGAATCACGACTCGTTGCTGGAACAGGAAGCAGCCGCGCAAACGTCACACATTTTATTTCCAAATGATTTAATTACATCTGAAGTCATGTGACCCATGATCTACAGGATGAGGTCATGTGACCCATGATCTACAGGATGAGGTCATGTGACCCATGATCTACAGGATGAGGTCATGTGACCGGGGTTCTAACGTAAAATCAGGAGCTGGGACAGAAAAAGGCCACGTGGCTTCCTGGAGTTCACGAGTCGGTCTGATCATAAAACCGTTACATCTGATACGTCAGCCAATCAGAAGCCGTTACATCTGCTACCATTTCCACCGTCTGACATCAGCCAATCAGAAGGCATCTGAGTCTGAGTGGGACCGGAGTCTTGGTCCAGACCGCCATCAGAACTGCAGTCCAGGTCCGGGTCCGGGTCAGTTCAGCCAGTTCAGGTCATCATCATCATCGTCTTCATCGGCAAACAGGGGGGCAGGGGGGGGGCGGCCCTTCAGGCTCTGGACGGAGATGAGAGACGAGTCAGCATCAAACAGCGAGACATGAAAAGGAGACGAAGCCTTCCTCACCACGTCGTCCTCCTCTTCCTCCTCGCCGGGTGCAGTGGGGGGGTCGCTGGGGGGTTTGCTCTTCTCTCCGTGTGCCCTCCCCCCCCCCGGCCCACTGCAGGGAGCCGGACGGGACGACAGCGAGGCGGAGACAGAGCATCAGAGACGTTAGAGCAAAGCTTTTCATCCTGCATGCCGAACATGTTTTACATCATAGACACGGCAGGAGTCGCGTTAACGAGATATTCTCCCTCACGGACCGGTTTTCAATCAGTGACGGAAAAATCTGACGGCTGTCTGTCATTCTGACAGCTTGCTGATGGGCGGTGAACACATTCCTTAGTTTTAGTCTCGGGCTGGTTGACTTTGCTCGGAGAAATGTCGCGGTAGAAAGAAGACGTCAGCATCTCCTCTGTCTCACATCAGAGTCATCCGCCGCGGCCTCCGCCTGGAGGTCCAGCTGTTAGCCAGGACTGCGAGCGTGCACGTCACCGCTGAGGGCGTGCACGTCACCGCCGTGAGCTCATCGGGCTCATGTGTAAACCCAGCGCACTGCCTGTTTCTATTCCCTCCCAGCGCAGGAATGCCTCCAGATGTGAGTTTCCACTCGCGGTTCCAGTTTACGCCCGAATCCGGAACAAGCGCCCGCTGTTTACCTCGCCCGCGCTCCGTTTGGGTGCACGTTAGGCTGGTTTATACTCGCACGTCGTCTGCGTCGCGGGGGTTACGTCGGTCGAGACCTGTCTGCCGCTACGTGGACGCAGAGACGCCGAAGTTCTCCCATAATCGGTCAGATTGTGATGCTAGTTTCCGGATATCTGACTACCTTTTAAACCGCGGATAAAAGTGAAATAAAACTGCACTTTTCCAGATCTGATGACAGTTTACTTCACTGATCCTGCAGCTGTTTGGTGATTCGTGACACAAAATCCACGGAGACGCCAGTAATGACTCGTGGAAAATTATCGGACTGCAGCTCATCCAACAGCTGCTCTTAAAAACTGATCACTGCATGTAATCTGTAGATTGTAAATTTATATGTTGAAGCACTGAAAAAACTCTGCCTGGTGCAGTTTATGGGCCGGTACCAGCCCGTCGCTGCCTGTAGATCTGGAAAAGACACCGCGACCCGGCGAGTTTCCCTACGCAGGAGTATGAACACACTAACCCTACCCTACGATGGAGTAGAGAGGCTCTGTTTGGCCTCCGCGGGTCCGACGCTCGGAGTATAAACGCAGCTTTAGGTTCCCAGCGGCCCCCTTTAGGACACAGGGCACGTGAGAAATAGGAGGGCGGAAGCAAAGAGGAAGAGAGGCGGTTTCAGACGGTTACTAGTGCTACTTGTCAAGTACTTATTTGGCACAATTAGCCGAGCGTCAGCGAGGCGTCCGCGTAGTTGGTTCCCACATCGGGTGAAGACCACAGAGGGTAAAGACCTGCGAGTCTACCTGCGCGAGTCCACCGAGCAAGTATTGTATTTATTGTAACTACTGTGCTAGCACAATGTGCATCAAACCCATCCCTGTCATTCTTGGTCGCCGACATCAGCGCACTCT
>JBBBVT010000012.1:359287-369691 GCA_037177035.1 Craterocephalus eyresii | reverse complement strand
GGAAGACGTAAATGTGTTTACCAAACAGTTTGGACTAGTTGGTGTTGCCGTATTTCTGTGTCCAAGATGGCGAACGTGATGCGCATGCGCAGTCCACACACATACGGATCAGGCAGAAATACAGATCTGGTAACCACAGGGGGAACTGCCGCTCCTAGTGAAGGAGGGGGGAACTGCTGCTTCTAGTGGAGGAGGGGGGAACCGCTGCTCCTAGTGGAGGAGGGGGGAACCGCTGCTCCTAATAGAGGAGGGGGGAACCGCTGCTCCTAATGGAGGAGGGGGGAACCGCTGCTCCTAATGGAGTAGGGGGGAACCGCTGCTCCTAATGGAGGAGGGGGGAACCGCTGCTCCTAATGGAGGAGGGGGGAACCGCTGCTCCTAGTGGAGGAGGGGGGAACCGCTGCTCCTAATGGAGGAGGGGGGAACCGCTGCTCCTAGTGGAGGAGGGGGGAACTGCTGCCCCTACTGCCACCTCCATATTAGCTTCACGTGTTTAAGCCAGAGGTTTTGCTTGGATGCAGCTCCATGTTTTATTTGGACCCTGCGTTAACCAAAAAATGACCCAGGTTTCTTCGTCTCTGAGTGGATCCTGACAAAACTGACTCCAAAATATTACATTTCATTTTCAGACAGAAGGTAATATTCCCAATAATAATCTAGTAGATGGGATATGCAGCAGCTTTATTGTGGAGCGTTGCTGCTTTGCTGAGCTGGTGTTCAGTGATACGTCTGTTCATCCATCAGGTCAGTCAGCCATGTGTGGCTCATCTCCAGCACCAGAAGCAGCTGGATATTTAGAGGGCTGTACCTCCATCATCAGCTGTGCTGCTCCTTGCACAGAAGCTCCATCCTCACCAGTTTGACCAGCTTGTAAAAGTGACTCATCAAGCTTTCCATCCATGCACCAGCTGGGATTATTAGGAGGAAAAATCCACCAAACACTTGTTTCTTTGCTAATGAATAAAGTTTGATCTCAAAGCAGAAGCCTGCTTTAACCTTTTCTAGATGTCATTACTAGCTCAGCCAAGGCTGGAGGTTGTCTTGTGTTCGTCTTTCTGTCTGTCTGTTAGCAACATAACTCAGACAGGAATGTAAGGATTTGGATGAAAGTTTCAGGAAATCTGTGACATCAGGAACACTGATTAGATTTTGGGGGTGATCCGGGTCACCGTCAGGATCCAGGACATTTTTTAACACTGACCACCAATATACCAATACCACCTACGGCCACCAGAGGGGGTCCTTATGACATTGATGCAGCTCTGGTAGAAGACACCTGCTTTCAGTGCAGACTGGCCTGGCCTGGCCCATAGGAGAAGTGAGACAATTTCCAGTGGTCTACAACACTGACTTGATACTAAAGCTTAGACTCCCAAAAACATACAGTGTAGGGGATTGAGGTGATTGACGAGAGATGGCTAGCTTGGCAAACGTCTGCACTCTCAGTGCTTCTAGTTATTAGATGTTTTTATAGAGAATGTTGAAAAAGCTGTAACTTATAGTACTAGGTAAGAAACAATGTTTTGTATGAATTTATTTAACCTCCCACTTGCTTGTATAAACATCTCATATTGAAAGAAGTCTATGTTCTGAAATGTGTCTATGATGTGACAGGCGAGGGTCGTCATTATGTCTAAAATATAACCCAAGCTGATTTAAGTGGTCTTTGGATATCTATTGTCAAATCTGTGGTGATGCCTCTCACATCAGGTGACTTTCCACGGTACTGAAGGCTCTGCTGCTGCAGCAGCTCAACTGCAGAGGACGAGGACGACTCGCTGATCTGTTTGCTGCTCACAGCCCCTCCTCTACTGGGCGGAGTCACCTCCGACTCCTCCCGGCCAGCCGTTTTACCGTACAGGGGATAGTGGAAACCTGATGAACACAAAACACACACATACATGTTTAATATCTATTCATGGAGCCCAAATTCTGCTTTATTTCATTCCTGATGTATCACAGAGACCAGTTTTATCACCTCATGTGCGCCAACCTGTCCTTTACAATATGATGCGTGTCTTCTGCCCCCTGGTGGAGACATTTGATACTACAATGATTCTGATGTGTAACAAACAATATTTATGAAGATTCACCTGCTGTAGTACAGATGGAACAGTCAGCAGGTGGACATGAGAGGACAATTGAAGACATCTTCTTTAAAAGACCCTGCAGGTGGAGGATACAGACCGTTTCCCTGTCTTCATGAGACGTCCTCACCGCTAGGGGTAACATGAGACAGCGTCTACTACCCACAGAAACTGCTCAGGTAGTGCAGCGCATCCAGTATGTGTTTCCCAGCACAGTATGGACAACACGATGGAGAAACCAAACCAGTATGCCAGGAGACAGCCAGTATAGCAGGAGACAGACCAGCATACCAGGAGACAGACCAGTATAGCAGGAGACAGGCCAGTATACGAGGAGATAGGCCAGTATACCAGGAGACAGACCAGTGTACCAAGAGACATGGAGGGGGCAGTAGAAGGCCACTTCCATGTCTCAGCCCAGCAGCAGGACCACTATCTGCTCCTTACTGCAGGAGGACAAGGAAGACAAAACTGATTGGCCATCTGTGCTGTGTGGTCTTCATGGATGAGAACAGGTTCCATGGATGCCATGGAGAACGTTCTGCTGTCTGCAACATCATCAAGAATGACCAGTTAGGTCAAAGTCAGTGATCGTGTGGGGTGCCAGATCCTTGGAGAGCTGCACAGACCTAGCCAGAGGTACCCTGACTGCCATCAGGTACCGGGATCAGACCGTCAGACCAATTGTTAGACCAAGTCAGACTTCATTTTGCACATCTCCTCATCAACTTCTAAAATGATTGAAATGCTCGCCAGCTTTATGACGAGCATGTCCATGCAGCAACGATTTACCGTGAAGATGCGAGGACAATATAAACTTCATCAGTAATGTAAAGAGATATTTTATTCTTGATATTTATTCCACAACCATGTCCTTAAACATAGCCTGAGGACATCTTGTGTGAATCTTACCTGGGAAACTGTGGACCAAGGTGGGAGACACCCCTCGGTAGGAGCCCCCGCCGCTCTCGCACATGGCTAAGTAAGGGGGATAGGAGGAGTGCTGGTAGTGGACGTAGGGCTGCTGGGGGGTCATGGGCGGAGACACTGCTGCCCGTGCGCTGTGGGACTCCTCGGACAGCCCCCCCGTTGGCTCCTGACCCTGATCCTCCCCGCCCTCCAGCCTGTCTGAGTCCTCCATGTCGACGGGGAGCGGGAGATCGTGGCATCCGTGAACTCTGGCTCTTTTAGAATCCACCCCTCCACCTCCTGAGGTCATCTTGGCCTCGGCGGGCTCTGTGGTAGCTCCCCACTCTTTTGCGGTGTGCGCCTCGCCCTCCCCGGCGTCCTCCCCATGCTGACTGTGTAGCTCTGAGTATTTGCTGTGAGCGAGGCGGGGAGCCCAGGCAGCACCGTCTGAGGGCTAGATCGATGGGGACAAGTGTTGGTGCGAGTTGCAGTGTTTCCCCTATAATTCTGAGTTAACAGTGGTGGGTGGGAGTCATTTGGGGTCAGTCCTACTTCAGTCCACGTCTCAGTCTTGCTTACATGGCCAGTTGCGGGACTACATTCACATTGAGCTACATAAATTGTCTCTTTAGTGCAGTGCTTCTCAACGGGGGCGGTGCAGCCCCCTAGGGGGCACTGGAAGCATCATTCTTAAAAGGGGGGGCGTTGGCAATCCATTTTTTATTTTGATGACTGACACTTATATTGACCAATCAGTGTGAGGAAAAAGGAGGGCAGGTTCACTAGTTCACCCAGAAACAACGATGGACCAGTAGGACGTGACCCAGAGGTGGCATACTGTAGAAACATGTCCTAAAACACTTTTTTTCTTTTAAATAAATAACTTGGACTTTTGTTTCCCATTTCCAACTAATACAAAGTTACTATATTCAGCTGAAATCTAAGTTTTAACCTCAAAACAGAAAAAGTGAGACACACCTCATGAATCTTTTGTGATTTTTTGTGGTTGTAATCAAGCCTTGTCTGGGGAACAATAATTGGTAGAGACTTTTACCTGAGTTTTTTCTGGACAAGTTGGTATGCTGCATGCTAACACTGGTGTTTCTTATGGTGCACATAGGTTGTCTGTAGCAGCATCAGCAGATCATGTTTAGCTCACCTGGTAAAGCAGGTGTCTTTTACCCAGAACTGGCCACCGCTCCTCTTATCAGCTGGTTCTGGATTCATTTCTAGCACAATGTCTTCCGCTGGTCTTAAAAGGCTACCAGACCCACAAATTATTTTTTGAAAAGTACCACGATTATTACAGTCATAGTTTGTACAGGAGGAGTTAGGACATGGTGAATTGTAAACAATGAACAATGGGGGGGCAGTAGGGGAAATAGATATTAGATAGGGGGGCACAGACCCAGGGAAGGTTGAGAAGCACTGATTTTTTTATTTCTTGGGAGAGAAAGAGAAGCTAATTTATAACTTTTATCTAGTTGTTTTTGCAGGGCTGGAGAATTTCTCGCTGCAGTGGCCCACCGCTGCTGAGCGACTATAGAGGAAACACTGTGCACTGTAGTGAACAGAGCCATAGACAGACAATCTATCGCTGGCTCTTAGTGAGATGTTGATGAAGGATGACGACGTTTCAACAGCAGGCGGCCATTCGGCGGTGAGATGTGAGGAGAGTGGCGTCCCTCTCAATGACACGAATCAGACATGTCTCACACATGATCAAGTGCAGAGTTTAGAGCAGTTTGGAGGGTAAAATAACTTTCATCAAACTCATAAAACCTCTGCACATGACCCAGCATGGCTCCAGTCAGAGGTTGCACCGTGAGATGACGTGGGTAAATAAAAATTTGTACAAGCTTTCTAACAAAACAATATTTTGGTATCAGACATTTCCTCCATTAATTCAGGCTCTAAACACAGAAAACATTTGCATTTACTGGTTGAGCTACAGCACCACAGAAGCTGGTTTAGCTGTACACAAGGTGGATAATCTCATAAAGCACACCAACAACACCATCAGCGGCGGCGGCGGTTATAAACAGACGGGGAAACTTACACTGGAAAATGAAACATTTGAGTCCAGATCTGTCTGACTGTTTAGGTTGTGGAGTGATGAAGAAGAGGAAGAGGAGGGTGACTTGATGTCATCGCAGTCTTTCAGTGAGACCTGGTGCTGGTCCACCATGCCACCGTGCACCGCCTTCACACCTATGCTCTGCCCCCTTTCTCCTCTCTCACTCATCTCCACATAGGACAGGACCGGTTTGGGACAGCAACCTTTAGCACCATCAGGACCTTTACCTAGCATGGGTCCACTGGCTGAACCCCCAACCATATGTTTTACATCCTCGCCGTCTCTCACGCCCTGACTCCGTTGCTTGGAAGTGGGTGTCTGGTCACAGCATTTAGAGGCCAGTAAAAGTTTCTGGTCCATGTACAGGCCTCTGGAGTACTGGCCATAGTACAAGGACTGGGCCAAAGCGGTCTGCGTCTGGCTCATCGCCAACTGGAGCTGAGACTGAGGCGGCCCATCGCCTTTTTTAGACTCCGAGAAGTCACGGGGGGAGTTTTTGTCATCCTCCTTCATCTCGTCTTTTCTGTCTTTCCCTTTGCAGTCATGGGCGGAGCTTTTGTGAAATGCGACGCTGTTGTTCTGCCTATCGGGTGGCATGTATCCCTGCAGGTAGTAGGGCTCGTAACCATGGTAGAATGGGGACTGGGGCTCTTTCGAGGACTGGGTAGAAACTGTGGGTGGGGGTTTACCAGGGTTACCATTGGAGCTCACCTCTGACGAAGCCGAGGACCCCGACTTGGATCGACATTCTGAAGACGCCCCGTCGTCCCCGGCGTCAGAAATGTCGGAGTATGCTGGGCTGTTGTTCTTGCTGGTGCTGTCCGCCGTCGCCAGGCAGCCACCACTGGCGTCAAGCCGCGACGAACCGCCGATGGAGGGGCTGGGGGCGTTGTCGGTGAACGTGTAGACCTTGTCAGCCTCAGCTCGGATGCTGGCCATCCGGCTCTCCTGGCTCTCTGTGACTCCGTTCATCACGTCCTGCTTGCTGAGGTGCTCCTTCAGGAGGCTTCCAGGGATCTCCTTCGCCCCAATTTTAGAGGTGCCACCGCCATCTTCCAGTTTGACTCCACCGCTGTCGCCGTTAGCCGTCCTGGTCGTCTCGTCCTTGTTATGTTTGTCCTTCAGCCTCCGTTTCTCTTTCTTCCGGGTGTCTTTACTGCAGGCGACCACGGTGGCCTTGACGAGGCTCGGCTCCACCACGATGCTCAGCTTCGGCTTGATGGGTTTCAGGGGGAGGGTTTTACTGGTGAGGCCGACGGCAGCCATCGGAGACAGCTGCTGAGAGGCGACAACATCCGCCGTGCCGGTCGGATACGTGGTGTTGGGTATGGCAATGAGTTTGGGGGGAGCAGGGGCCGGAGCGATCGGCCGGTTGGTCCTGGATTTTGACAGCTTCTCAACCTTCCCATTGGCCTTCTTGCCCTTATCACATGTGCTTCCCTTCTTTTCAATCAGCCCCTCTGCTTCCAGTTTGGGCATTTCCACGGAGGAGCTCCTGTCTGGGACCATGCAGTTCTCCAGGACCACGGTCATGTTGGAGATGATGGGCAGATTGTTGAGGTCATCGATCAGGCCATCTTTCAGATGTGAGGTCCTTCTGGTTTTGGAGTTGGCCGAGGGGCTGTGGTCTGTGCTGAGGAGTAGTCGTCTGTTCTTTGGAGACCCCACAGTGGTCACCTTGTAGAGAGGTGCAGGTTTCTTTGAGGAGTTGTTGGCGTTAGTGCTGTTGCTTGTCTCTGGGAGGTCATAGGTCATGTTGCTGATGGCGTCCTCGCAGTCCGAGAGTCGCTCCTCGCTCTCTCCGTCTTTTGCAGGCTCCAGCTCCGGCTTCCGCTGCTCCTCGGTCTCCAGGTGTGCATGTGTCTGGTGGTAGCGCAGGCCGTTGATGTGCTTGTAGCGTTTAGTGCAGTTTGGGTGTGGGCAGTCAATGAGGATGGGCGGGGGAGGGGGCGAAGAGGAACAACCTCCCCCTGGGTCCATGAACGAGGGGTCGGATTTGCCTTGGGGTGTAGATGGGGCACTTCGAGACTTGGCCCGGATCCTCTTACCGTTGGCATTTTTAATGTAATCTGATGAGACCAGGCTGAGGTCCAAGTCGGCCGGCAGCTTGTTCTTTCGCTTCCCGGAGGAGAGCGAGGAGGTGTTTGCAGGTTTCACCTCCTCCACCGTGAAGAAAGAAGGCGGTGCCCTGTAGCTGCTGTTGATGAGGTTCAGGCTGGCTCTCCGGCCTTTGTTGTGGATGGATGCAGCCGTTCCGGCCACACCGCCGCCGCGACTCCTGTGGTGGGAGAGACCCTTGACTTTGGTAGCTGGCGCTGGATCTAAGCCGGTCCGCTCGGCCATCCGCATCCGTTTCCCACGGCCACGCCCACCGGAAAACTCTGGATCGCTGCAGGGAGAATCACAAAACCTGGAAAGATGAAGAAGGATCACAATTAGGAGATGATTCCCTTAAAACTCCCAACCTAGAAATGCTTCATACAGCTGAGTTTATCAGGTTTTATATGTCAAGGCCTCCAGTCACACAGACTCTACAAAAAAATGGCCATTTGTTGAGGCAGACTGGATCTTAGTGAAAGATTATGAGGAGCAGATCTTCTCCCTTAACTCTCTAAAAGATTTGGACTGAAAGTGTTCCCAGTTTTACTATAAAACAGGTTTTGATCAGTTACCATTTATCCTATATGAATCTGATTTGTAGCACAAAGTATGCTCCAATATAGGTGATTTAGGAATGGAAATGACACATGTAGTGTCAAAACGCTTTGACTGGTTACTTGACTAGAAATCAATAAATCGGTGGTGTTGGCTAATATTTATGCCCCGAACTAGGACAATTTTGGTTTCTTTAGGAATCTTTTTTTGCTCTTACTGAATTATGATTTACATCATTTAATATTAGGGGGAGATTTTAACTGTGTCCTAGATCCAAAGCACGACCGTTCTAGTACAAAGACCATCTCACTCAGCTGATCTGCAAGTTGTATTAACACTTTTCTTCATGCGTATGGAGTCATCGACCCCTGGAGATTTAATTAACCAACATCTAAAGAATTCTCTTTCTTTTCCCTGGTATACCAAACCTACTCTAGAATTTATTATTTTCTCATAGACCAAAAACTATTACCCCTGCAAGGGCACCTTTTGAAATTCTTTACAGAGAGAGAATTTTACTTCAAACAGAATTTGATTCTCTGACTCACGACATGGCTATAGATCTTTTTTTTAAAAGGAGCGTCATCATCTCTATGAATATAGTGATTGTACCAGCAAACTTCTTAGCCACCAGCTTAAACAGTCAATAACAGCTGGATATGTAGCTCCTGTAAAGGATGGACAGGGAATATAGTCACAGACCAAAGTAAGATTAATTGTCGGTTTAGATCATATGATGAGAATTTATATAACTCCGAGGCAGGTGATGCAGAGATAGTGGAGGATTTTTTCAGAAAACTGGAAATGCCCTCCCTACACTAAGGGTACAAAGATGAAATGGATCGGAACATAACTATAACTCAGAGATCAACAGTGCACTCAAAAATATGAAACCCGGAAAAGCAACAGGCCCTGATGGGTTATTTAAAATATTTGGTCCTAAATTGACACCATTACTTTTTGAAGAGGTAGAGTGGTTGTATAATGGAGGGCTCGGGGCACCACCCGTTCATTCCATGCATTTTGGCAACCATGTCCTATTTTGTGGAGGAACTACCTTCTCTTGATACATAGCATGCCCCCCTCCTCTCAAACTTGACAAGGTACTATGAAACTTTAATTTGGTAGACTTTCAAAGGAAAGAGCTGAACTACAGATCTACGCAAGACTGTATTTTCTATCACACTCCCAATCCCATGTGGCTTCCAAAACCGCCCGCTGCCTCTCTCAGTCATTCCCACCCACTTCTGCAAATTCTGCATCCATTACCGTCTGCTCCCACCCGCTCATATAAAAGAGAAATAAAATTTGTGTAAAATTACTGGCTCTAAGCACCATTTTTCTTAGAACTGTTGAAAGTGGTCCTGGGCTAAATGAGAAAATAAAAGCCTATAAGCACAGTATTGTTATAATTGGAAAAACAGCCTTGGCTTAAATATTTAAAAGTGCAAATGTCACATTAACTCCTCAACTGGCGGCGGCCCGTATACGGGCCGTTTTGACTTAGTTTTGATTATAAAGTCTTGTAAAATGAGATCAATATTGCATTTCTCAATCCTTCTGCATTTAGCCGCTGGGTCTCCTCTTTTGATTGACATCTGTTTTGAACAACCAGATGGAACTATGGTCTTTTTTTAAGCCAATAATATCCACCAATCTTCAACCCCTCGTAGGTGGACATAGACGCATTTCCAAGCCAACAGATCTGAAAAATCAGCGTTGACGCTAATTCTAATGTCACACACGTATAGCCAATTAAATTCCCGGATGTGCCGCTTACGTGTGTGCGGTTAAAAATAGCCTTGCAGAGTCCGTGCGTAAAAACTCGAACAGCTGGTTTCTCTTATGCGCCCTCGTGAGTAATACTAAAAGAAATCCTTATTTCAAGGAAAACAGTTGCAAAACGCACTGAAAAGCGAAAATACAGCCTTGAAGAGGCAACAGAGATGGTCACTCAAAAACAGCTGTGAAATGCGCAGCATGTGACAAGCCGCTGTGCTGTGTACCAGGGAGAGGCTGACGCTGCTACGAGTGGCACAGTAATATGTAAACATGGACATAAATGTTTTACTTCTTTGTTTATGTTGAAAGAATGGCATTATGTTCAAATGGCATTATTTGAATGGCATTATGTTCAAAATACAAAAATGATGACCATGAAACTTACAGATTTTTTTTCTCATATTGCTCAATTGGAAATTGAACATTTTATTGTGTTCATACATCACTTGCAGGATTTCAATAAAACTTGTGAATCTGTGAATATGAATAGTGAATCTGAATAAAGTATATATAATACAGAAAAATATAGAAAATAACATAGAAAAAGATACCCCTTGACACCATTTTCATTAGAGGTCTCACTGAGGACTGTATGTTGAGGTATTCTCAAGTTACAGCTTTCTGAAGTTGGCATTGCAGACTCCAAATGGCCACCTTGGATAATGGCATGACATACTCACTGAAAAACACACATAAAATAGTCATTTTTTGATACTTTTGCCACCAAATGTGAACTGCTGTAAGGTTAACCTTCATTCTACAGCCTCATTTGGTTTTCCAGTGCATTTCTCCATCTTTACCTTTGCAAAAAATAGAATAAAAATCCAGGTGAGGGAAAGGAAAGCTTGATTACTTTGTGTTTCAACTTCAATTACTCCATGCCAGTTAGGGTTA
>JBBBVT010000010.1:29280214-29291311 GCA_037177035.1 Craterocephalus eyresii | reverse complement strand
CGGATGGTGGAAGGGAAGGGCTCTGATTGGTTGGATGGTGGAAGGGAAGGGCTCTGATTGGTTGGATGGTGGAAGGGCTTGGACAGGGGGAGGAAGTATGGGAAGTAAGCACCATTAAAAAACCACAGAAGAAGAAGGGAAGGAGGCTGCAGACTCACCGGAGCTTTGGTCAGACGCAGGATGCAGCCGTTCTTTATGTCCAGGCGGTTCTACAACACACACACACACACACACACACACCAGTCAGGAGGAGTGAACTCGTGCACGTTACTGCTCGTGCATGAAATGTGCACAGCGGCTTTTAGCTCATTTCCCTCTAATGTTCAAAGTTGAGGTGATTTTATAATAATTCCACCGGCTTTAAAAGCACCATCTGCGTTTAATGTTTAATGTGAGAGAAACAGGCCGTGCACGTGAAGCACATGCACAGTGCAAACGGCCCTCCTGCAGGTCAAATACTGGAATACGTCATTTATTACCAATGATGCATAAAAAGAGATTTATTCTCGGTAGCTGATTGAGTTTTAATAGAAAAGAATAGAAGTACTTTATTAATCCCAAACCCAAAATAAAATAAAGTCTACGAGGCTTCTTACAGCTGAGATAAATATTATAATAACGTTCTACACGTATGAGAGGCCAATATGAACAAATATGCACACCGACACTTTCTGTTTCACTAAGAAGTTAGCCCTTTCATGCATGAATTATTAAGGAACAGTGCCACATGTTTTTTGCATACAGTAATTTATGTCCAGACACACATACAGTGATGCTTTTTTATTTCTTGATCATATTTTACTTTTTTATTTTTTAATGTATTTTGATAGTATTTTCAAAATTATTAATTAGATAAGCTTTTCATATTTCTATTGTAGGGATATCCTATAAAAATATGGATGTATAATTTTTATTTTCCTGTTTATCCCGAAAGAAAGTTTGGTTATTACAATGTATGCATTTACATATATAAATATTAACTCTAGAGTAAGTGAGAGTGTATTGCATGACTCCCCTGAAGATGCAAAAGTACTAATTTTCCATATCCACCCATGAATATACTAGAAAACAGCTGTTAAATAGGCGTCCACTGTAGTGGACACTATGCATTAAAGGGTTAAAATCCTCCACCGTTTGCAACCGTTTCTACCGGTTCATGTAAACTCAGGGGGTCCTGAGGGGGGACATGCTGGGAACCAGGGGTGCAAAGGCTGGAATGCACTGACCGATTCAGTGATGTAGGTCTGAACTCCATCAGCGTACTGCAGGGCGTAGTTCTCAGGACCCGGAAGATTCCAGCTGCAGAGACATGAAGAGTCCGTCAGCACAAGGAATAAATCAGTAAATGATGCGTAATATCAGGCAGAAGGAGGAACTTACCCGTCACACACCTCCTTTATGACCGCAGACAGAGGCTTTTTCTGCAAACACGACACCAGACATCACAGTTGCACAACAAATAAACCACTGTTTCATTATTCAGCACTATTTATTATTATTATTAAATACTATTATCTTTTATTACTATTATTACAATTATAATTATCATTTTATATTTACTTATTTGTTTATATAATTATTTATTTATTTTTATTTTATTATTAATGTATCTATGCAGCACAGTAAATAAATAACACATATATTAACCCGGAAATAATATTCAATAACATCCATAACAAACATGCAACTAAAATTCATAGAACTTGTATTTAGTTTGCTGTTCTGCCCTTTAACAGGTCAGATAAAAAAGATTTTCCTAAAAGGTGAAAACATCCCAGAGAAGCTTATAAACATGGATTCGGCTGAGAATTAGTATTTAGTGTCTGAAACCTCCAGTCTGGCTCAGCGACCCTCTGTGTCATTTTATTCTCCCTCAGCTGTTTGCTTATCTTTAACTAAATGTGTGAGAGAGGAAGTTTTCCCTGTTTCCCAGAAACGCGGAGGAAGTTGTACTTCCCTGTGCAAGAAACTGTTTATTCACGTCACTTTCTACGAGCTTCAACCCACAAACTGGGATAAACATAAAATTACTAATTAATAACTGCAAATATAACATTTTAAGGTAGTTTTAAAGTGTACATATCATGCTTTTAAATCATTTTTTTCACACATAAATCATTAATTTATGGTTTATATCAGTAAGACTGCAATCCTTTGGTCTGAAATCATTGTTAGTATAGCTCCATGCCCCTTCTTAACCCTGTTCTGAGGTGTTTCTTTACAGTCAATGACAGCAGCTCGTTTTGATGCTGTCTCTTTAAATCTGAACAGACATTTCACCCTTCCTGGCTACAGAGCGTTTTTTCTCGATTCGACTCTGCCCCCTTAGCCTCTTAGCCGCTAACGATCGGCAGAGAACATTTTTCAAAAATAACATGGCCATATTTAGCGGAACCGCAGCAAATACAGCAACATAATAGATAGGAAAACGTAATAGAGCATGGAGAAAAACTAAACACACTGAAAAATATGACCCAAAAAGAATAATAAGATATATACGTGGCATCGGAAGTTAATAAATGACATTTTTCTGCACTCCTGAATGCTCGAAAAAGACAAAAACGGGTATTTAAGGGCTTAAAAAAGTGGATTTTGCATGATATGTCCCCTTTAAGGTTATTCACGCCATTTTCTACAATTAAAGGGCAGGATACCAGCAGCAGACCAGTGCTCCCAGTGCTCCCGGCTCAGTGGGCGGAGTCTCACCTGGTCCAGCTGGATGAGCTGGGGGTAGGCGCCAGGCATCTGGATGGCGATCTTCACGATGTCCTTCTGCTGAGGCATGTTGGCTCCGCCCCCTCCGCACCTGGATGAAACAGGGGTCATTCAGGGTCATGAAGAACTGGGCGTGGCCAATCTGAGCATCCACCAATCAGAGCAGACAGAGCAGCTCGATATAATTTTTTTCTGGTGAAGTTACAGAGGAGACGGTTCAGATTTACGGCCTACGGTGCTAAATGCATTTTTATTAAGGATCAGAACCACAGGTGCATTAAAATGTTTGATAGAAATTGAAGTAGATGTGGATTAAGATAGTAAAAAGTAAATTTTAACTACCAGTTAAAACTGCTAAAAAAAGAAAAAGAAGAGAGAGATATTTTAAGTACCGTAAATCTCGTCCGACCTCGTTAGCTGATCGTTATTAAATAATAAGTCCATCATTATTTATAGGAAAAGATTATTATTTTATTTCTCAAAGAAACATTTGGGCCTGAAAGTGGTTTTGATATTGTGTTTCATTCTATAATACTGGACTTTGAACTTTGAGAGTTTAAACAAGAGAGAAAAGTGTGATGAGAAAAGTGCATAAAGTGTGTGGAAAACTCACTACTTTGCTGGTTCTGCCTGTTGCGGGTTATTTTTGGAACGTAACTCCCACGATTTACGGGGGGCCGTTGTGCACCAGGGGGCCAAACTCGTTTAGTTCACGGGCCACGTGCGGTGCAGTTTGATCTGAAGTGGACCGGACCAGGAAATTAACCACATAATCATCTTGAAATAATGAAAACTTCAAATTCTTTTCCCTTTGTTTTATTGTAAATATATACAAATCACCGTAATGGTCTAAACATTCAGAAAAGATTATGAAGAAAACAACCTGAATTTTCTTTAAAAAAAAATTCCATAATATTTAGCTCAGTTGCATATTTACATTTTAATTCATTTAAATATTTTTTGTGTTTAATACATTTTGTATAGATTATGCTATAATAAAATGTGTTAAACTTTAAACAAATACATAGACATAAAATAAATTTTTTCATTTTTAAATTTGACATTTTTTATTTTATTCAATTAACTTAAGATAAAACCTATTTCATATTATTTTGTATTAAATTTTTCATTTATATTTCTTTACATATTAACTTCATTTTATATCTTTGCTTAATAACAAAAGTATTATAACTAACAGATCACAATGGATCTAAAAACAATCACAATCCTTTAATTACAGGTATCTGGAGCTAAAAAAATCCAGTATTTCACATTTCGATTGGATTAAATTTAACAAATTCATCCTGCGGGCCAGACTGAACCCTTTGGGCGGCCGGTGTCTGCCCCCGGGCCATATGTTTGACATTCTTGCTGTACACAATGTCCCCTCAGTCTATATCTTGTGTGACGAAGTCTCGATGTATTTGAAAATGTGGATTTATAGCCCAGCCGTACTCCATCCCGTCTCTCTCCCCCATCTGCTTCCAGACTCCTCCTACTTTATCTATAAAGCTGCAAATGTCGGGCTGCACAGGAAAACATGGTCAGGATACACACTGAACCATCCCAACCAATCTAACCATCCTAACCACCACTTTTTTACACACACACACACACACATGTATCCACATCACATCATGTAGCGCTGCAAGTTTGAACAAATGATGTTCAGTAAACCTGGGCTAAAAGTAAAAAATTAAAAATTCTATAAAGATTTTTAAAAGTTGAATAATACAATAAATTATGCTGAAGACATTCTCTATATATAGAGTTAAAACAAAAACTTAAAGTAGAATAAAAAAAGGCTAAATACTATATCTATATACAGACTATAAATAAAAAAAATTAAAAAAATGCTGAACACTATATCTATATACAGAGTTAAAATAAAAAATAAAAAATAATATACAGAGTATAAATACAAAAGCAAAAAAGGATAAAATAAAAAATTATGCTGGACACTTTCTCCATCTAGGTAGAGTAAAAATAAAACAAAAACTTAAGTAAGATAAAATAAAGTAAATTGAAGCTGAAGTAAAATAACGGTCAGAATTTTCACACGTTATTTTCCAGCTGCTCTGAATATGTTTGTGTCCATTACATGCAAACTTGTTCTCCTGTTCCACCTCCTGAGGTTTAATTCCCATTTTCTACCTGAGCCCCGTGACCAGATGTCAGGGAATGACACCAGGATAAAAACTCAGATTTGTGTGAAGGCAGAGTTACACCTAACGTGAATATTTGCCTCTTCATGGAGGCATAGTAAGAAAAACGCGACCTTCTCCGGCCTCTTCCTCACACAACCATGAGCCGCTAAGTGAGCTGGGTTTACAGATCAGAAAGTCTGAAGTTTCCTGGAGTTGAAGACCAACGTTTCCAGCTCTAATCTCAGAGAGAGCAGCAGGAATGTGGGTTTATAGCCGGGCCGATTATGAGTCAGCTAATTATCGAGTCACGAGCTGGATGAGGATGATGACGATGAAGGTGGGTTTCTGGCTCCCATCCCGATGTTTCTCTGCCTTCCACAAAACAGAGATTAACGACAAGGGAGCATTAAAATTATTCTAAAGAAAGTTGTGTTCGGTTGTTTAGTGTGTGGAGCCTCTTATTTCCCAAAAAATAAAAAATACGCTGTAACCCCCACAACAAAAAAACACTGCCAGAAATAACTAATGCTAAATAATATATTTCCACTGAGGCAGAGATAAACTAAAATAAAAAATTAAATAATTTATTAGATTAATTAAACTGAAATTCATAATAAAGTGAATTGATTTAATAAAATTAGAAAATTGAAATGAAAAAAAGAAAAACAATTAAAATAAATAACAAAATAAAAATTAAAAAAAATAAATAAATAAAGAAATTGAAATTAAATAAAAACAAAAAATGTAATAAAAATTTATTTGCAGCTCATTTTCTCATGTGCAAAACGAACCAGATCCCCTGATGAGACCCATCTGTCTATTTCCCAGATAAAGCTGTCATCCTGCCTGAGGAAAAAATCACCCATAAAATTTAAGTTTCCACCAATTAAACTTTGTTTTTTTCTTCAATGTTCACCAGATGATCGGAGAAATAGAGAAATAAGAAAGCTTTACTCTCAGCCACCAGATTAACCAGAGAAGTGTGTGTCAGTCCCAGTCTGAACCTGTCTGGTCCTGCAGGAGACGCTCCTGGAATTATGGAAGCTAAACCGCACCTTTTAAAGGTTGCACCCAGGTGGGCCGCTCTACGGGAACTACTCCTAATGCAACCAACAACAAAGTCAGGGTAATGAAACACGTGTATTTCAGTTTATAATCAACTAAACAGTCGTACCGGCAGAAAATGGAATATTTACCCTAAAATCCGAATGGCTGTTTACAGAATGACTCATTTATGACCCAGAAATGTTTCCTTCTTTTAACAATGTAAAATGTAATTATTCAGAGTTAATTTATCTTTATATTTATTTTCTATACAAATATTTACAGTTTTTTTTATCAACAACAATTTTCTTTGTCTTTTAGAAAAGGTGAAAAACTGAAATGAATGAGTAGGTAATCACATGGAGCTGTCAGCTCACAGCATGGCAGCAGCAGGAAGTTAAAACCGCCGCAACGTGTGAAAACTCTGAGAGGTACCGAGGCACTTCTGTCCGTCTGTGCTCTTATAAATAGTTTCCCACATAAAAGATGAGCCGCAGATTATTTTAAAAAGCCTTAAAGGAAACGTCACATTAATTTTCTCTCTCAGTGCAGTGTGATGCTGCAGAGACGAGAACGAACAGATTCATTGGCTCTTTTATGGGAATATTTATACTGTTATCATTATTACTATTACTATCATTATTATTATTATTAGTTACCATCTGCACAGACTGTATGTGCAGCGGTGGTTTCTGGTGTTTATGGCAACATTTTCTTTGTCCGAATATTTACTTAATTTTAGTTCTACGTAAAAGGTGAAACCAACATATTTCATGTACTGTGCAGTTGCCAGATTTTACTTTCAGAGACATTTTTATTTAAAATCCATTTTTTGAGTGCAAGCAATATTCTAATTTTCTGAAATTTTTAATTTGAGGTTTTCTGAATCCGCAAATTCTGATCAGCAAAATCTAAAAAATATTAGCTGAAATATATAGATTTATATTCTATTTGTCTATATGTGTAGATTTAATTTTTGAAGTTAAGTTACAGAAATGCAGCACTTTATTGGGATATTCTGATTTTCTGTGGGGTACCTGTATATCAGGCGGGTTGTCCTGCAGGATCCTTTAAATATATGGATTGACAACGATTCGTCTTCATAAATAAGGAAGATAAATGTGAATTTACCCATTAATGTGCTAAATTTAGATGTAATTCTTTGTTAAAAAATGTTAATTTTGCATGACATTATAAACATCCTAAATTTATTTGATGAATAGGGGTTATATAGCGCTTTGAAATGTCTTGGACCTGAAAAGCGCTATATAAATAAACTTGCATTGCCTTATATATATAATTTTTTCCCCCCACAATTATTTGGCGATCCACAGTTTGGGAACCACTGCTGCAGGATGCTGTAAGGTGAATCCCTGAAAATTTTATGTTGTTTCACATAAATAAAGCCTTTGCTGCAGGCTATAGAAAAATAAATAGAATTAAGTGAAAATAAATTAAAAATAATCTTGTTTTAAGTATTACTCCACATATTTTCCCATTTATTTTATTATTCTTTTCCAGATTTTTTCCTAATCGTGGCACTGATATCGTTCCATACATCCCACTGTGTAGTGGGAGTATGGATGTATTTACGGGGAGGCAGAGGAGGAGGAGGGGGGCTCTCAGCTGCTTGAAATTCCTGATTTGAGGGAACAGCTCAGTGATCTAAAACATTTAGAAATTAACTTTTCATTTCCCTGTTTCAGTCACGTGCTGCTGTTTGACTTTGCCAATAAAGTTTCGGAGCTCTAAACTTTAATCAGGATTCAGCTGCTCGGTGACAAACCCAGAAACAAAGCAGCTGAAAGTGTTGCAGAGGGAAGCAGACCTTTCCTCTGGGACCCACCTGGTATGAAAAGACGAGTCGAGCTTTACTGTCCTGCACGAGCCACAAACATCTGTCCCGCTTTTCCTTCAGGAGGAAGAAAGTTTTAAAGTCTTAAAATTATCCGATGTGTCAGAAAATCCGGCAGAAAATCCTTATTCCAAGTTTTTAGGAGAGTTTAATCACCAAAAAGTTCCGGGTTGGCTTGAATCGTGGAGTTTGTGCAGCTCTGCCTGCGCATTCAGTTGCCGGCTTACCGACGAACTTCCGGTGAGATGTTTCACAATAAACGTCCGAGAAAGTAGATATGGGTGAAATCAAACAACCGCGTACGTTGCTACCGCATAACGCCTTACCTATTAATTTACACTAATTCAGGCCGTTTTAATTGACAATTTTCAGCGTGATCTTATGGATTAACGTGTAACACCGCTTTTACTTTTCCATAAATAAACTTGACGGTTTCCGGAAACGCCTCCGCTGCTCAGCCTCAGCTTTTCGACGGTTTTACTCCACCTAGAAAGCTGCGCGAGCTCCTGACAAAGTTCCGGGTCGTCCACGTTTGGTTTCAGCTGCCCCCTCCCGTCTTTTCCCCATCAGCACATCTGGCTGCTTTATTTTATTTAGTCATGCACCGGAGCGGAAGTGCTCCTCATTTTCATTTATTTAAATAAAAAAACAAAAAAAAAATCCATAATTAAAATAACAAATACATAATTTTAATAAATAATAGCTATTTATGACAGATGTTGACTTTTCACTGCTTTATCATCATAAAATAACTGGTGCTAACACGTGAGATGGGATATTTTATTAGAGTTTTATGGATTTCCAGATTCTGTTGCTGTAGGAAAGTTTGCAGCATCCTGAAGGACACATCCCATCAGTGCTTCCCATCCCACTTTTCCCTCCTTGCAAACACTCACAGCAATGAGATTCTCAACATAAATCCTGGCTTAGATCCATCCACGATGACAAAGTTAAACAAACAGCTCTGAAATGTTTTTCAAACTCGTTTTATTTATTAAATGTTGCATGAACGCAGAGTTCTCCTAAACCCGCACACGGACCAGAACTCACCGCCTGCACAGGTTTTCAGGGGGGATGAACATTTCCAGAAACTTTATGGGAATTTTAACAAATACCTGTAATTTGGGGATAATTTCAGCAAACTGTCATTATCACAAATATCAAAGTTTTGCTTCACCATTAGCAGACATCCATAAAATAAAATTAAAGGCATTTAATTTCAAAATAAAACTTTTAAACTTGCATTCTTGAGCTGAATAATCAGCTTGTGTACCAGGTGACTGGGTGTGCAAGTCAGCTTCCTGCTGTGCAGCAGGTGTTTGCTGCAGCAAATCTGGTTTGAGCTGAAACTCTATTTAGGGATGGGCATTTGATTAAATTGTCTTAATGAATTATCAGGAGAGTTAACATTTATTACCGATTAATTATTGATATTAATCTTCTATATTTAAATTAAGTGAAAGCAAGAAAAAAGTGTTTTTTTTAGATTTTTATTACAAAGATGACCACCACTGTAGCCGTTAAATTGGAAAAGTCAATGGTTAGACGGGAAAATATGCGCTTACAACATCAGCACCAGTCTGAGGATGCATTCGATTAAACAATTGAAATCTTAATGATTAATTGATCGTCAAATAATTATGCCCATCCCTACGCTGATCACAGAGTAAAAGGCAGAATGTACCAGGAAGCTGTGGAACTTCAACAGCAAACCTGCAAATCTGCTCCTCTTCCACTTCTTCAATATATCAGGCTTTTGTGATTTTTTTATTTGCTTTTTTAACCCTGAAACTGAAGGAATAATATTTCCTTCAGAACCTGCACATCCAGGTTTGAGATTCATTTAGCCCCAATGAACCAGCTGAAAATAAAGCATTTAAACACAACAGCCAGAACATTGTTCTGCTGATACAAAGGGCCAAAAAGTAAAAAATAAAAAATAAAAATTTATATATATCTATATATATTTAGATATATAAAACTTAATTCCCTTATTTAATACATTTTATATGTCAATTTTGTAATTTTATCAAATTAATTCAATTTTATTTCATTGTGTAAAAAACTGTTTAATAATTTGTGGAAAAAAAATTCCCAAAAAGTGCATTTTTAAATAAAAAATCTGCTTGTGAATCCTTTTTTTTCCTCCCACCCTAAATAAACTTTATATCTATATTGTATATATATAAGGGCACCAGCCCCAAAACTTCGCATCGGTGGGGCTGTCATGGAAAGCAAGCAGAAGGATGTAAGAAGAGCAGCAGAGAGACGGACGCTCTGATGTAGGAGGTGGATTTTAATTCCTTTAACTTCGAAGCTCAGTCCCAAATTAGTAGCAACAACCCTGCAATAAAATATCTAGCTGGTATAAAAAATAAATGCTATTCTATACAAGCAGTAGAGTGATATACACAGTACATACTTTACATACATACACATCATTCAAGGCGATACGGGGCGTTACATCAGCGGCGGGCTGGTTTCCTCCGGACAGAGAATCATATGAGCCGAGGAATACACGTAAAGAAGGATCGGAGCCACATATACAGATAAAATAAGCAGAATGAAGCAGAAAAAGAGCATTTCATGGCCCGCCGGCTGCATGGGCTAACATCAGCACAAACGCGCGACTCACTGTGGAGCGAAAACCAACCTGCAGGACGGCGGCTGGTAAAATCCCTCCACAGCGGGGAGCTTAAAGTAGCGAGGATGTACTTTACCATAGAATTATTTTCTTCTTTTTTAAAATGTAAAATAGCAAATTTAAAAACTTCCTCCTGGTTTTGGTGTTGTTTTGTCCGGTTAACGCTGTGAAGTTCGGGTAAAAGTCGCAGAAAAAAGGCGCGACGAGCCGAGTCCGTTACGAACAAACAGTCCTGATCGTACAAAATATAAATTCTCTATGTACATGAAGTCCGCCGCCCAGGAGAGAACACACACGCGCACATGCACACGCACGCACACACATCCAAAAATATATTTCTCACTTCGTGTCTTTTTCCTCGGAAAAGCAGTAAAAATGGTTTTGTTCTTTCCTGCATGTCTGTACATGGAGCTTTTCCCTCCTTTTCCCGGGGGGTGGGGGCAGGGAGGGGGTAATTAGCATATTTGGTGAGTGTTGCCTTCAGTCTGGGGGTCAGAGGTTGAGGATGGGCACGTCGAAGAGGTCGCAGAGGCCTTCCGTCTCATCCAGGTTGTATATGTAGTCGTGGTCGCTGGGCGGGGGGGACAGGCGGAGGAGGGGGGAGAACACTGTGGAGGGGTGGGGAAGGGGGGTCTGTCTTAATCTGAGCCTGAACATAAATAATGGCTGCTCTGTGGCGATGCAACAGTCAG
>JBBBVT010000010.1:29223835-29233880 GCA_037177035.1 Craterocephalus eyresii | reverse complement strand
CCCTGCTTAGGCTGCTGCCCCCGCGACCCGACCCCGGATAAGCGGAAGAGGACGGTACGGTACGGTACGGTACGGTTCAAAAAAAAAGATACAGGGAAAATAATGAAAAATATAATAAACCTGAAGGAAAATGGGGCTAATTTGGAAAAAACTCACAGTATTTAATTCAGATAAATATTTCCTGCTCATAGATCCGACACACGTGTCACATGATGGCAGAATGGAGAATTTTTAGATAAAAAGAACAGCTTTTAACTGTGACTCGGTTCCTGTCATTCATCTAAAAGAGCTTTTCAAAAGAATCAATTCGTTCATGAATTTCACATCTGTGTTTTACACATTTACTGTTTCAAGGCAAAGCTTTCAGATTCTGCAACATATTCCTTCCTTCCTTCCTTCCTACCTTCCCTCTTTCCTTCCTTCATCCCTTTCAGTCCCATTTACACATGTAGGTTGAAATGAGGACTTTAAAGCATATAAGAGGCACAAGACAGACGTAGGATGTTATCAGAGGGACAACAGAGAGAAAAATAAAGTATTAAAACTGCAGAGGAGCAGAAATCCTAACATAAACCAGACTGAACTCAAACTAAATAAAACAGATGATGGAAATACTGACAGAAACAGAAGTTGGACAAAGACGATGAAAACCAATAAAGCATGGATAAATGAAAAACACGGATGATGTTCAGAGGGTTTTTCATGTCCAACTTCCTTCCTCACCTCATCATGTTGCTGCTGCATCGCCATGGCACGCCAAACCTGCACATGCTACGGCTGACTGAAAAAATAGCTTTCACCAGAATCGACATTTTTTGTTCATCGAGATTCTGAATCGTTTCAACATTTTTAAAAATCGTTTTTTCAAAAGACTTAAAAATGATTTGCATGACTACTTTTAAAGCTACTTCTAAGTGACAAAGACATGTTAAACTTTGCAAGGTTTGTAAAACTTAAACTGTTTCTCTTATAGAGGAACAGAGTTAAATCTGCACTTTTTGTTACTTAAAAAGGATTGAATGTGAACTGAGATCAGTTTGAATTGAAAATCGATACAGAATCGTGAGTTGCTGTAAGATTCACACACAAGCAGGTCAGATGAGGAATAAACCAGAAATCAGTGAAGGAAGTCTGAAAAATAAAAACTGTGAGCAATGTGCTCCGGTCACGGCTGTTGATCTTTTTATTATTTAATGTTCGCCTTGCAGACTCGTAGAGTTTTACACCTGATGTTTGGAGCTATCCACCATATTCTGCTTCAGCTGAAGATGTGTCCCAAGTAGCTAAATCAAGTCCAGATCAGATGGTTTTATTATGGGAAAGGGTTTAATCTCCAGTTTATGATGTTTCTCTGTTGTTCTCTCTGGTTTTTCACCTTTTTCTGAATTTTATTTCATTGCCTGATATTTTGATATTGATGGATCATCGTTTTCCTCACTATTTTCTCTAGATAAAAATGAGTCCTTTGGCTAAATCAGGTATATTCCTTTGTTTTTAATAAACTGTTCAACTAAAAATGTCAAACAAGTAAAAATGGTGGATTGTTGTTGCACAAACAGGAAACAGCCTCAGGGACAACTTCCTGTCCCCAAGTCGCATCTTTTTCTCCGCCCAGTTCTTTGATCAATACCTTTCAAACATGAGATTCAATGAGAGGCCAACCCTGCCCAAAATGCATGCTTAAGTCTGTTAGGGATCAACCAGAGGGTCTTCCAGCGATGAGAGGAGCATCTTCAAAAAGCTGCCTTAAAAAACTTTCCTATATGCCGTCTTTTATGAAAACAACTGATAATTAACTTTTATTTCTGGCATTTCATTCCCTGCTAAACAGTTTCTTTCTTCCGTTTCTTATATTTCCACTATTGAATTTTATTCTAAAATCTGTTTTTAATACTTCTCAAAGCTTCCTCTGCATCCCGCTGTAATGCTTCTGTTTTATGTGAAGCACCTTGATTGTCTTACAAATAAACTTGCCTTATTCTGAATGCATGATCAGTTTGTCTCAAACTTCTGCAACCAGACTTCAGTAAAAGTTTAAAGCTTAAGAAGCTCCGTCTTATAACAGCTGAAGCTTCCTAAGGCATACTGGATCCAAAATAATAAAAATAGCAACAATCCTTGCAAGATTTGGTCCTAAAGAGAGGAAAGTTCCATATTTTAGAGGTTATCAAAGACACATCTGCAGGGATGGTTTAAAATTCTGTTTTCGAGCCAGGATCTTTGATCCTGAGGCGATGTGATGGAGAGGAAGAAATTGTGGGAAAGACAGGTCTGATGTGGTGTCACACCCTTTAAAGCAGAAGTTTATTGAACAGAGGTTGTGCAACAGACATTTGAGGTACACAATGTGAGTTACAGTGGAAGGAGGGAGGGACCCAAAGGGAAATCTGCACCAATGAAACTTCCAGATGCGGAATATTTATGACTGGACGTGACAGTCGTGGCAGTTCCAGTGGGGCACAAACACAAATCTGTTTTTCACATACAGAATCCGTATTTACTGACATTCAGCGTGATCACGGGTGTGTAAAGCAAGAGCTGTCCTTTGGCCATCACGGGAATGTTGCTTCCCTCTCCAGCTCTTAGCAGGTCAGGCGTAGCACCGGCACAAACACAGAGGAACAATCTTCAACTATCTGCTCACAGAAAAAGGTTCAATTACACAACGCAGTTCTGCCCTCCCTCCTCCTTCATTATAGGTCAAGTCCAAGTGGAAGCCTTGCATTTTTCCTGTTTCCAATGTCACCCAGCAAGTTGTCGCCCCACTAATTCAGCGGGAATCATCTTCAAAATGCTAACAGCCCGTCTCTCTGGTCCCGGCTTCCTCGCTGCAGAGGTATAAGGCAATGAATGTGTTTTATTTAAGTCCAGTAAATCCTGAGGTACGGGAATACCACTGATGCAGAATGTGACAGAAGAAAGAGCAAAAAAACAAACAAAAAAAACAGAAAAAACGAAATGAAACATGCTATCTAACTGTACAAAGAACATTTCCAGTCGAATACTCTTCTATCACCACCTACGTTGTTTTCTGGAAGTATCTCTTAAGCAGTAAAATAATTATATTATAATACAAATGTTTATAAAATAGCAGCACACAAGTGACACATCACGACTAGGTAATGTTATTTTTTTGTATAAATGAAACAAATTCATAGCTTTTAGCAGCGCGAAAAGACAATAAAATATCGACACTTTTTTTTGTTGATGTCTTCACACCTCCTCCTCGGCCCTCTCTTCACTTTGGAATACAGTATCTCTAAATCTTAGAAAAACCCTTTTGCGGATCTGGTCACCCCGTAAAATAAAAGAAACACAAACCGAACTGCGGCGTCGACAAGCAAACGCAGATCGCAGAGAGAAAATCCCAACCGTTTTAGTTTGGGAGAGAGCTTCCGTTTTCCAACCAGGGATGTTTTGGCAAACATTTCAGTTTCACTGAAACACACCCTCCTCCCCCCGCCCACCCCTCAAAGTCACATACTGTCATTAAAAAAGAGAAAAACGTTCATTCAGAGACACCTTGCTGTTGCAAAGCCACGTGTCCGATCAAAACACGACGACGATGAAAAGAAAAACCTGTGTTTTGTGCTGATGTCTGCCGCTCTGGGTGAGCTTCCGTTAGAGCAGCAAAGCTCACCGGGGTCAGACACGCCGGCCTGACGCGGATACGAGCCAGCACCATAGCATAACTGAACCTCCACCGAAACAAACACCGGGTACGGTGTATGTGGATAAGAGGCGCGCGCGGCGAACCCACTTTCACCGCTTTGCCCTTTGAAGGACATGTGCAAAGGCCAGATGTTCCGACCAGCCCGTCCTGCGGCTCGCCGCCGCCGCGCCTGGCTCTACGTGGATGTGATGCAGATAAATAAAATAAAATTCAAGTAAAAAAGATTTCATTTCTTGCTGGTGGAAAACAGATAATTTGATCTGATTTATGGATCCTCCTCCGACGACTTGGAATTTTTCTAAGCAGGAATGTATTTTTGGGACGGGAGCGTCCTCGGAAAAGCCTGACGGTGGCGTGTGTGATGTTTGGGAAACCAGCCCTACAAAGTGAACCAAAGAAAAAGTCTAATGAGGAACAAAAAAAAAAGGAATAAATCATCCGTTGGCCTCCGATCGCCTTTCATTTGACTCGTCTCCTGGGGAGCATGTTCTCAAAGTGCTTTGCCATTGAAATCTAAAGGGAAGCAGCAGCAACCCTGTGGGACTCCAGATGCATTGACAGTAATATTATCATCCTCCAACCCCCCTTCCCCCCACCCCACACATTATAAGTTGATCCTTGGATGATCTGGCAGCGTACAGTCTTAGTTCCTCATCTCGTTTCCGTAGCAATGGAAACGCAGAACATTTTTTAAAATGGTAGACATCCCTCAGGAGAAATTAAACACGCACGATGCGTTCTGGGCGTGTCTTTGTCGTGCATCATCCACATCTCCTGAACAGCAGCATGCTCCTGGAACAGCCACGTCACAGCCGTCCCTTTCCACCAGTCTGTCCACACCTCGCTGTGCCCCCCCCAAGAAGAAGAACGTAGGGTGAACGAAGGCTTCTGTGAGATCGCAGCATCACAGTGGCAGTAAAATACCTCACATGGGCTCCGGTCCGAAGGGGGGCGCCCCGACGCAGGCCCCATCTTCCTGCAGCAGGGGACCGCGAGCCGCCGCTAATGCACGCTGGCAGCATCGATATGCGCTGGCACGAGCACAGCCTCACGCCACAGAACCACATGTTACATTCACACACACACACCCACACAACACAGCGCATCCACATCCAAGCAGCCTGACAAAAGGAGCTTATTGATCTACCACTCAGTTCCAAAATACGTCCAATGATCAGAAGCATGACTAATACTACTCAGAGTTATCATCGAGCCTGCGAGGCGCTGAAGGTGGTGATACTCAGAGACCAAAGAGAGAAGAAGAAAGGAACGCCCCGCCGTGGCCCTTCCTGAACGTCCACCATGACAGCCTCACAATCAAGCTGCGGCTAAAATATAACTTAGATGATTCTGTACAGTCAGAGGCAGAATGGAGATGTGTTGGCTTCCCTTCTGAGCATCCGAGGCACCGCAGAGCTTCATCTTTATCAGATTTGTTGCTTTTAGACCAGAACATCATAGAAAATAGATTTCATGTGCAGGTGGGTTTTTTTTTGTTTGTTTGTTTTTTCCAACTTTACGAACAGATAATCTACAAAAACCTAGCAAGCATTGTACTTTTTCCTTTAAAGGGCTTGTGTTTTTAACATTTTTGTTCTTTTGTTTTTTTTTTTCTGCTTTTAAGAAGATTGAAGTTTTTTTTTTCTTTCTTTTTCTCTGTAAATCCTGGGCAGCGACGCCATCCGGCGGTTCACAAGTTGACATCGCGGACGTCTGTGGGGGTGGAGGACTGGTCCAGCTCGTCCAGGCCCTTCCCGCTGGGACCCCTCTGGGTTTGCTGCTGCTGCTGCTGCTGCCGGCTTTCGCGTAGGCTGCTCTCCAACACGCGCTCGATCTGCTCCTGGCACTCTTTCAGAACATCCTGCCATGCAAAGGGAGAAGCGAAGTGGTCAGCGTGGCTGTCGCAGCATGAAAAACATCCTTCAAACGCATTGCATGTCAATAACCTCTGAGGGATTTCCCCGTTAGACTGTGACGATTTGGCAGCGATTTCAGAATGAAAGTTTGACTCATCAATATAACAACAAAGATTGTTCTCAGTGACCTTTCAGGCTACGACCTGAGCATTACGTCAACCCCCCCCCATTCCCAAACACACAGCAAACCCACACAGAAGTAGCCTTGACAACGGCAGCTGAAACACAGGTAGCATTAAAGCTATGTTAAATACATCCACCTCCTGTGGGAACACAAAGGTGGTGCTTTTTTAACGAGAGCCAGTCTGTGTGCCCGCCTGCCTGCAGGGGATCCGACCCAGACCCGGCCGCCTCGCCTTTCACCATCAAAGGCCGCCGAGGAAACCTGAGAATCCACCTGGGAGCCGGGGCCCTCGTCAGCGCCGGGGCCTCATTTCCTCACTCTGATGAAGGGTTGAGAGAAGGGCCATGGCGGCGCGGGGGGAGGGGGTGGGGAGGCTGGAAGAGCCCTGAATAGGTTGTTAGCATGCGTGTCAGAGAAAGGTCAAACTGTTTTAAGGAGAGGAACAGTGATGATAGTCATTAACGGGCTTCGGCGGTAAGAGGACACCCTGCAGACAAATCCTGTCAGGAGTCGACTAAATGCTGCCCTCTGCTGGCCGAACGCTGGAAAGCCGCTCCACTCGTGCATGCACATGCATGACCCCAGCGTTACAGCGCAGAGCATCTGTGGCGAGATGGGTGAAAGTGTAGCGCTGGGAGACATTCCTCAGAAATGTACAGCTAATCTAAACCCGATGGGCCGCAGTGTGAGCCTCTGGTGCCGGCGGGCCTCCGCGAACCCGCCGCTCAGCCCTTCCTCACATCACAGGAGCTGGAGGGGAGATGAACGAGGAGGCGTGACAGGAGGTCACCGTGTCAAAGGGTAAAAGGCATGATGCATTACAGGGAGAGACGTGAACTGCTGGTAGAGAGAAGCTCGGTTAGACCCAGCTTTCAGATCTGTACATACGGGCAGAAAGTTCTAAAATCTGCTGCATCACAGTTAAAGTAATCCTTCTGTTTTTAAGCTCACAACCCCTGACGACGAAGCTTGTGCAGAAGAGGTCGGCTTGGTAGGAAGCCTTCCCGCCAACATGAGCTCCATTGGTCATAAAATCTCAAATCCTGTGAGAAAATTAAGTAAATCGCAGAACATGTAAAGGAACTGCCTGCGTCTTACTACAAGAATGCGTGCCTTCACTTCTTAAAAGACATTCTCCCCCAGTCTCCATGCCAAGCCCCACGGGTTTTATCCCAGAACCTTTAATGACTTCAATGTGTGACTACTGGAAACCTCAGCGCCGTTTTCAGGGCTGCTTGGACAATGCAGAAGGTATGATAGCAGTACATCCCCGCTTGCATCCAGAAAACACGCTGCCGCCTCTAATCCTACGTTAAAGTCGCCTCTGAGCACCGCAGCATGCTGCAGCAGTGTGTCACTCTGACAAACCAAGGCCTGCAGATTATCTCTGGGCGGCCTGAGCGACAGTGGCAGCAGGGGGAAGTCGTGCGGACAGACAAAACCAAAAGGAAGAAATGTGTGAAGCCGTGGAATGTGTTTTAACTGCTGACTGTACCACACAAGACAGTATTAGGAACTCGGCGGTCAGACAGCTGAAACAAGCACACAGCCAGACGCAAACCGTAGAGCACCGGGAATCTAAAAGCCAAATATCAGAAGGCTGACGCTGGAAATAAAAAGCCACCACAAACGTAGAACTTCCAGCAGGCAGGACGGAAAAATGGGACCTCTCTCTGATAATCGGCCACTGCCCATCTTTAACAAGCTCCATTTGCTTCAGTGTCACAGTTTTAGTGGAAAACAATTAACAGGATGAAAGAATCCAAAGTTCGGTAGTAGTTTGTGTAGTACTGTATAACATCTTTAACAGTCTTTAACGCGATAAAGCCAAACGTCTCATATTTGATCCAGTTTTTGAGATATTTTTCACCACATGATTGTAAAAACTTTGCTTAGAATCTGGCAGCATGAGTCATGTTTTCTCTACGCTATGATGACTCTGATATGTCCCGCGGGAATACATGATAGATGTACCCAGTGCTTAATTTGTAAAGTGGGAGGTGCCGGATCGCAGAGTGGGGGCGGATCCGGCAATTTAAAAGTGATGAACTGGGTGAAGGATTCAACCCCCCCCCCGAACAACCGCCTGCAGCGTATGACCAAGCTACAATCGGTTTCCCTGCAGGCTACGGAGCGAGCGCAGGCAATTATTCCGAAATATAAGGATTTTAAACCCATTATGAGGCCAAAACCAACACTGTTGCTTCAGCTTTCAGACTTTATAAATGTACAAATTTATCAGATTATGCCTCATTATTATTTAATCGGACAGTATAAACGTACAGCACCCTAATCACTTTATGACAGACGTTTCGCACAGCTTCCTCCATTTCCTGTTCCTTCTGTCTGACTGTTACCGACATAATTAAAGTTAGATTGTTAGATTTTGGAGTTATCCGGATAGTTATTCAAGGATTAAAATAATATAGGCTATAGGAGATCGGGGTGGTTTTACCATTAGTGGGGTTAAATTAGAAATAACACCCGCAGTCAGTGGCAGTAAATAAAATAACGTGGAGAGTTCTGCGTCATGACTGCTTCTAGCTTCATGACTTCTCTGCGTGTTTATGTTGGAGGAAGGTTGGTCAGAAGGATGGCACTTCTGATCTCTTATCCAGAACTTAACCTGGTCCGGACCGAGTTAGGCGTCCAGCATAAGTGATAGCCTACCCCGATCAGAAGTGAACCAGCATTGTAGGACGGAAAATCCCAGGTTAACCCTAAAGTTATGTCAATAAGAGGTTTTTCTTCGCACTGTTGATCCGCCAGTACGATTTTCTGTTTCACGTTGCCTAAATTCACTGTGGACTGCATCTAAATTAAGATATTTTGGTGTAGCCTCAATGAGGATTATGAGGATATTTCTAAATGTAAAACATTCGTCAAGTCATTAAATTTATTTACAGGGGCGGGGGGCGGATCCGATAAAACAGGTTCCGGATCCAACCGCGGAGGTACCGGATCGGGATCCGGCTCGATATGTACCCAAACCCATTCTTAGTTTTACTCCACATTTTATTAAAGGGCCAAATAAAAACCTCCGTTTGCACCCAGTTTTTCTCGGGTCGGGCTGTGAAGGGTTAAGAATAAACGTGTCTTTGCTTTAAGTGTTTGGGCTGAAATAAATCTCTGTTAGTAAAAGAAGAAAAAGAGAGAAACGGGGAAAATGTGTTTCCGGTGTCTGATCCCGTCTGGGAAAAAAAAGATGAATGAGAGGCTGAAAGAAACAATTTAATCTAGGAAGTGGCGAACTTCTCTAACCTCCGTATCCTGTTTTATGGACCAAGAACAAACGGAAACATCACCCGTCGGTCCGCGCGCTCCGTTAGCGCTAACGCATCGCAACTGCTTCAAATAAACACGTTCACACTTATTTCATGTTTTTCTCTGCACATTGTAACATGAAGCCCCCCCCCCCGCAGAGTGTCCCTCTCGCCCACACCAGGTGTGTGCGTGTGCGAGGAAACACACATTCTTCCAGTGACCCGAGATGGTGACTTGGCCGTATCGCGTTTCCACTGGGAAACCACAGCTTCTGGATAGCAGAGATGCCAGGCGGGGGGCTGGGGGGTGGCGTTGGCCGTGAAACGGTAAACGTCGTGAACTCGGCCTGACGCTGCTTCTGGGCAGCGACTGCAGAGCTTTTCGGATAAGAAGGTAGGGTAAGTGTTAACCTGATAATATCATGATTTCCTCTTTCTGTCTGCACAGAAGCCGAAATAGTGACGAAAGTGCAGACAGGACCGAAGACACTTATCAATACCACAAGTTCCCTCTGGCCGTCTGCAGCAGCTGCTGCTTTCCAAGCCTCAGCCTGCAGGTCTTTGCTTTACTTTCTCCTATAGGCTGAGCTGTTCACTGCAAGCCACGGCTTGTCAGCATGCAGGAATGTAAGGAAGCTGATCAGAGACACGGAGCGACTCCGACCCTGCAACCTAAACACACTGAGGCCCTGAGCTGCCATTTGTTTTTCCTGCTCGCTCCAGAGGAAGCCATGCTGTCCAGCAGCGCCGCATTATGGAGCCGAGGAGGAGACCAGAGAGGGCCGATTGTGGCCAGGGAGGCATGACATCCCCTCACTGTCCTTTTCACACTTCAACAAGCCTCCTCCTCTGGCTCGGCCTCCTTTTGGGACAGCGTTTAGCGTAGCCGGCTGCTCTGCTCTCTGCACACATTATCTCACATGTTTGCTTTAAAGAGGCTCTGTGGAACATTATCATCGTCATAAAGCAGCTTGGAAATAATTTATTTGCTCGACTGACCTGTTCTGATGAAAAAGCGGACATTTCCTCCTCCATCGGGTCTCCCCCTACCAGAAACGGCGCTTGCAGT
>JBBBVT010000010.1:29199981-29214799 GCA_037177035.1 Craterocephalus eyresii | reverse complement strand
GTCATGAGACAATCCAACATGGCTGCCACTGACTGTCATTTTTCTGATCACAGTGTTGGGATTTTTGCCATCAGAGATGTTAAACAGTGGAGAAGATGAGATTTAATGAAATATTTATATGTAGCAGTGGCAGTGGGTTAACTCTTCCTCTGCACCTCGGCTAACTCCTGATCTTAAAGCCTCGGCAGTGAGGCTAGAATGAAGCCAAATGCTGTGACAAAGCTTGCAACAGAGACAGTGTGCTGACAGAGTGGCAAGAAGGCAGGCACCCACTTCCTTCTGCTTCCGCCTTCCTTCTGGTCACACCTTCTTTGCAAAAGATTGCGGTTCTTTTTTACAAGAAATTCTTACCAAAGATGAGGACAGAAAAAACGATCACATGCCCCGAGCAGCTGATCTCTGTTTCCTGTATGTGCATCTCGGCCAAAATACTGCCTTATACAGAAACGCCGAGAAGAGGCTTCAGCAAAGCCGGTTCAAGGACTGACGGTTTTGTCGTCAGTCTGAACGTCCTAGAAAGGTCCGACTCTGCGAGTCTGCAGCCTCCTGCATGTTCTGTGTGCAAATTTTATGTCTACAGAGCGTGACTGATGACATCTTAGTTGAAGAAAAAGGAAATAAAAGTTGTTTTTCTGTTCTCAAGCTGAAAAACCGTCCAGAGAATGATCAACGAAAAAAGCCAGCATGCAGTGCACGGTGGCAGTCAGCTGGGTGCCACTCTACAAGCATCAGCCATGTGGGAATCAGAATATGTGGCCTCTTTCACAACACGGGTGGGATTGGCTGTTGTTTACTGAGGAATGTTTATGTAGCACCACAGAGCAGTGTGGAAATACATATCGGATGGAGAACTGAGCTAATTAATTGGTTTGCCTTGCTGCAGACAGCTGGTATTATCAAGGCAAAGACCTTATCAAATAAATCCAACACAAAAATGACATTTTTAATCCAGACTGACAATCATCCTGACAGCTGTGCAGAGTGAATATTTAGAATAATCTGCTGTAGCTGATGTGTGGGAGCCAGAGACAGTGCAGCACTTGGTATCATAAAAGTGAGCATCGAGGGTTATTTTAGGATGAAAGCTAAACTGTAAAAGGCAAACTTGGATTTCTCTGTGTATCTCCTTGTCTGGCTGACAGGAACACAGCCAGAGCTTTGGCTAGAGTTCAGCTGACCTCATTGCTCTGTGAAATTTCTGCCGCTAGATGGCGATGGAGACCATTACACAGAGTGGAGGATACTGTAAAAGTCTAAGGGGCTTGTACAGTGGAGAGAGCCCTTGTGGAAGAATCTTCTGAAGGGATTCAGCTTTTTATGCACCTTAATGGCAATACATTTCAAAGCAGAGACTGAGTGAAATAGGAATAACTCCATCTTCAATTTGTTTTGATTAAAACTTGACATGCAATGATTTCCAAACATGTTATACAGCACATATGAAGCAGAAAAAACAACCAATAAATGAACAGAAATAAACATTTGCCTTTAAACGTGAATCTTTACAAGTGTTGCAGCATATTATGTGTAACAAGTGGAACCAACTGTTGCTTACCAGCAGCTCTTGCGGTCTAATGGAGTTATCTGTGTAGATGCAAAGCTTCTCTGCAGTTAATGGACGAGTCTCTTTCAATTTGGATGCAAGAAACATGCAGACTGCTCCCAGCAGCTGCAGGTTACACTTTTTGGTCGGTACCACTGCTAAAAATCTGTCTAAGTAGTTCATGGCCAGGGGAAAAACTTCTTCCTCGCACTTCTGCTCCTCACAAACCTGAATAAAGACACAGCAGACAATGCAACAGTGATGATCATTTGCAGCCCCTGCAGTCACATGACCCACTTTTATCAACTTTTAATGCATATTAAACTTTTGTGATGTAACGAAACAAAAAAGCTAATCACGTAAAGAGCACATATAAATTCAATGACACACATACTTGGGGCCCGGCCAAGAATTTTGCGCCCAACCCAATGCGGTTGCGACATCAAACATTAATTTATAATAGATTATTTGCCAAAAAATGAAATAAGTCTTTTGTGCATAGTGTCAATAGAGTTCCATTCCTTCAGTTCATTCACTAAGAAATGAATTCAAGTCACTATCAGCCGAGCCAAAAACCACCCGACAGCGAAGCACACGGAAACAGCTTTTTCTTCAGTCGTCATATTTTCATAAAATATTTAAAAATATAAATAAATTACCTAAGCTGATTTTTTTCACATCATAATGTTTATTAGTGTCTTCCACATCAATTCCGTCAATTCTGGTCCAGATCCACGAAGGATAAATATGAATAAAATGCTAAAGTCGGAAGCAAGTGGAGAGCGGCTGCTCTGAGCTGCGCCACCGCCGACGAGATATAATTATTTCAAAAATTAATTAAAAATCTCCAGTGCGTCGGATTCTGATAATATTTACATGAAAATAAAGCTAAGAGGTTCAGTTTAGTTTGCAGACACATGTTGACCACAAATATCACACGAGGTGCTGAAAACATAATTCCATTGTGTGGCACCGCGACGCGAGGAAGAGCAGAAGGACCAAGGCCCTCGCCCCTTCGGACATTTCAAACAGATACATAGAATGTTTGCAACCTTTTTTCTCATCATGTGTACATTCGTTGGACACGTGAGACCCTCTTCTGTCAAATCCGAAGGGTCTGAGCCGCTGTTATTGCGTTTAAAACTCTGTAAATCTCTTATAAGCACAAGTGCTCCTGTATAAGCCAACATGGCGATACCAGCGCAGCGCCGCATTGCACTGGGGCGTGCATACGTGTGCATGGAAATATTCAGGCCATCTAAAATAATAACATTAAAAAAATCAACAGGCACCTCGTACACACACCGTGTGAGAAACACCAAAGAAATTCTCCGGTGGCGAACTTATTAGAGCCCTGTGATTCATAAAGGCAGTCTTCCTCGTCGGACTTTATGAGACATGAGAAGAAAACGCCGTCAGAGACATTGTCTGCGAATATTAGGAAGTAGCGATGGCCAAAACCACCAATACAACATGAATACTGCTCAAAACTTAACAAGGATCTTCAGTAGGTTGAAGCAACAGAACGGGTGGCTTTTAAGTCGAGCACGGAAATAACTTGTCAGCAGAGCATTCGCTGTTTGTACCTCCAACATCCAAGTCGCCACCATCCTCCTCATAAACGGCTGAATATCTTTCTGGACACCTTTGAAATATGAATATTGGGGTAGAAACCTCTCCTCTATAGTCAACAATCTCTGCAGGACTCTGTCATCCAGGAGGTTCGGGTCCGGACGAGCTCGTATGTTGGAATCCATTTCGTAGCACAGCAGCTCCATGGTGCTGCGGCTCGCTGAGTCAAAAAGTAAGATTTGTCCCTCGGAAAGGCAAAAGCGGCGTCGCGGCGAGAAAACGCAAAATAAGATGACAGAGAAAATCTTTTAGAGGCATGTAAAGTGAGACTGCAGGAGCTCCGTGCGAGTAGTCCTGCCTCTCTTCGCTGAGAACTTTTTTTCCTCTCTCCCAAAGTGCGCCTCTACTTTCATCTGCCTGGCGCATATAGCCTGCCCTGCAAGAGCCACTGACGCAATGCACTTCATTACCTCTGTGGCCAGACGCAACACTGAACACCCCCAGCCCTCTCTGTCTTCACACACATCTCAGTAAAGTTGGGCTTTTAACAAAACATGCAGAAATAATTGCAGAAACGTCGGTGGAAGCTTTTGTTTTTGGTTTTGACCGAATCTCACTTGATATGAGAATGATTGTCTACGTCTTAAGTGTGATTGGTTAATGATGTGGAGCACAACAATTTGATCGATGTTGATTTTTTTATGTTTACTTTAAAGACAGAAGGAAACAGCATGTGAGAGTTTAAAATGATTAAATACATAAAAGCCCCATGAAGGCAAACTTCATGCACATAGCCGCCACTTTGTGAGAATAGGTTCTGTAGTTTCAATGTTTCTTTTGCATCTGCTGATTCTTTTTAAACTTCTGGAAGTTGGTGCATGTTAACGACATGAATGCAGATCGGACAGAACCCATCCGCCCACCCACCCACAATGACACACATGCACGGACACACCATTTTTTTTTGTTCTTTTATAGCAGCCGCAAACTGCTCGTGGTTTATGAGATAGCTTTCTAGGAAATTTTAGGTAGAGTTGAAATTTTTCCCCTCTATAGTATTATCTTGTCTTAAAGATAAGATAAAGTTTAGACACGCTGAGTTCTGTCCAACCAAATGATTCAACTAATTCCTGCTGTAAATGACTATCTTCTTCTTCTTCTTCTTCTTAAGTATCATTTATATGGAAAAAGCAGCAGGTGGAAACGAAGCTGAGAGTCACTCACTGAGCAGATAATTAAAAAATAACTGCCAAATGATTTAGCTGCACATACAGTCACAAAGAGAATCTGCATGGGTAAATATGTTAATCCCTGTCCCATTCTTAGTCAGCTTCAAAGACTGAGCCTTGAATGAAACGAGACATCAGCGCGTGAAGGGGAAGACTGGGGACTGTAAAGTCCTCAGAGCTTTAGAGCTGTTAATTTCCATCCAAGCTCGCTGCCTATATGGCGACGCATGTGAGAAAAGTGGGGGAAATATCTCTTTAAAGTTTTTTTCCCACTCTAAGTTCTTTCCTCCTCCCTGAGAGTCTATTTGCATAGCCAATAGCTCCTCAGCGACTGTTACTGGGCAGACTTCATCTTTACCTTCCTCCCCGCGTCTCTCTCCTCAGACCCCGCTGGGGTCATTTTCTCATACTGCGTCCACAAAGTGAACATCTCCTACCTGTCGCGCGCTCTGTGCGTGACCGAGAAAGGTTAAACTTTGATCCATCATTGGGTTTATTTCGGGTCATTTCAAGTCCACTAAGCTGCTCTGTGACAGTTTGAAGGAGGAAGAATGAAATGACTCCTCAACAACAAAACGGTTCTTAATTCAGTGCAATGATTAAAACAGCCAATTTATAATGGGAGAAAATCACGTAAAACAGACTTCAGTTACCATAAATGCCCAAAAATGAAACAAATAAATGAATAAAATAATTAATAAAACATTTTATTAATAGAGAAAATTAATTTCTACGCCCCATATTGTTAAATCAATTGTTAAACTCGCATCTCGCAGCTAATTTAAAAGCCTTTCTTGACTTTCAGTGATTATATTCTGTAAAAATACAAAGTAAAGATCAGAAAATATCAGAAAAACGCGAATTTTTATTTTCTAATGAAAAATGACTTGAAATAATGAAGGGAAAACTAAATATGTGTCCACGAGCTCAGGCAGGTTTTCCAGACCCTCAAAACATCCCATCATCAGCTGCAGCCAGCTCTCCATTATGCACAATTACGCACCAACAGAGCACTCACCTGCAGCACGTGCCACAGGTTGGCGCACAGGTCTAAACTGCTTTGCTTTCGTTTGGGTTAGGAGGCAACAAAGTGAAAAAATATGAATATCTCATCTACTTCAAAATCCACATAAGAGCCTCACAAAGGGGACAAAAGGCATCTTGATTACCAGCAGCTTTCTATAACTAAATAATTGATTGAAATGAATTGATAACGTTGCCAAGAAAAATATCGTCCTTAACAGAGCAAGACCCGTCCCATGCCCTACCGCTGACAGGACAGGACAGCAACAAACACAAAGTTTCTGCGCGTGCACGACTCTCAGTAGTTTTTTTAAAATTTGTATTTAATTTTTCCTGGCGCGAGCAGCGGGGCAGTGACTACAGCCCCTCCCGCGATGAGCTCAGAGGCAGCAGCAGCAGAGCATTTTTGTCCCCGGAAGCATTCACTTAGCACATCCAAATATAATCAGCATACACCCTTTCTGCAGATAGACAAGAAAAGAAAAGAGCCGAACCACACAGACTTCGATCCGCAGAGTCCAGGACGCGCGCACTGAGAGGAAGTCTCAATAAAAAAACAAGTTTGGAGAAAATACTGCGCTGCACACTGCAAGAAATATCTGTCTGGACCAAATAATTGCTTTAAAATGAAAGAAAAACCAAAACACCCGAAAACACAGAAGTCCGCCAGTTCGCGGGTTAAAATGATAAAAAAAACCACGTTGAAACCAGGAAGGAATCTATATTTATTCTGTTTTTTTATGGCAAAAAATACCTAAAAAAATCTAGAAAATTCTAGAGGTTAAAAAGTAAAATAAAAATAAGATAAAATCACTCAACGCTAGAATGACTAACCCCTACATGAAGATTTTCACTAGTTATTTCAAGAAAAAAACTAACAAAAAATCCTTAAAGTCGCGTCTATAAACAGTGAGAGGACACTTTTTGCAGCGAGGATTAACCAATGACTCATCAGCAGCGCATCGTTCCCAGTTGAAATGACCAGTTCAGGCTCGTGCGCCCAGTCCAGCAGCCAATGACAGCTGCGTCTTTTTACCGACATCAACCTGCAACGCGTCGCCGAGAAAAGTGTCCTTCAAGCCGGGAAGAAGTGTCGGAGGTGAATTAGTCAGATGAAGTCGTGAAATGACAGCATGTCATGTCTGAGTCTGAACACAGAAAACAAACAACCTGCATCTTTACCCTGAAATGATGCATCTTCAGCCCCTTTCTGGGAATCTACACCACACACCTTCACTTCACACACAACCAGAAACAAGTGGGAATTCCTCTGATCTCCAATAATGAATAATAAAGCACAAATAATATTTTTTCTTTTTGTTGATTTTACAAAAAATACGCGACACATGAGAAGAAAAAACAGCCAGATGCATCAGAAGGAGATTTTTTTTGGCTTCCTTCTTTCTTTTTTTTATTCCAACTGACCTTAAAGTAAAACTAAAACCACCTAAAATAAACCTCTGATTTATTCTTTATTTTAAAAGTCAGGACCAACAAAACAAGAGATAAAGTGTTTAACCAGATAAGATCTCCTCAGGTATGTGAAAGAATGCTATCTAAAAACAACAAACCTGCATCAGCAGGTTGGCAGCTGCTCTACAGGGAATATTCCTTAAAGGAATAATAAGATTAAATTATCCTGTTAGTTGTATGGCTCTAAAATAAGACATGCTTGCACTCTAAGCCATTATGCTTCTTTTAAGAATTAAAACCAACAGAAAAAAAATCTATTTTTGTAGCAAATAAATTATCTGTTTAATTCCACCTTTGTCTCTTCAGGCTGACTTGAGCTCTAATTGTGAATTTATTAGAGCTTAAACTGTAAATATATGTTAACATGATTTTTTCACAAACTAATCTGTGAGATGATCTTTAAAAAATATTTTTAAAAAATGTATTAAAAGTGCAAATATAAGAAATGATTGTTAGATGGTTTGAAAAACGGGTTTATTCACTGGAATTAGTTCAGAAATGTGATTGTTTGCAAAATAAAAACATAAATAAAATGCATCAATTTATTCTTATAATTAAGAAGTTATCATTTCTTAATTTTTTGATTAACAAATCTGATTGATTTCTGTTTTATTTAGATTCTATAAACTGATTGAATCTATTAACTACTGAGATGAAATAGATCAAATACAAAGAAACTTTAAAAAAGGTGGAAATCAGAGGCGATGAAACTATTTCTTTGTGTGAAAATTGCTGGAATCTTTACTAAAAAATCCCAATTATAAACAGACATATTACACACATATTAAAATTGTGATATAAAGAAAGAAATGAGCATAAAATAATCATTTAAAGATGAAGACTGAGGTGAGATTTACTTTCAGATCCAATCCCAGCAGGTGAGCGGGAGCAGAAATGTTCTCTGCATCTGATTAATCATTTAAACACAGCAATCATGTCTGCTGATGAATCATGCTGCAGTTCTCCTCAAACATCACTCACACATCATTTCAGATCATTTGTTTATCATGCCCACATTTCCCCATTTTTCATGTATTTTTCTGTGCTTGAATAGCTGCAGATGTGTGAGCCAAACAACAACAGCAGAGCAAATTACTCATCCATGAGAAAAACACCAGACTTCATGCAAAACCTTTACTGGAAAAGCATCTGTCCAACCAACAGGCTAAACTTCACATATTCGCCTATTTTGATGCAAACCTGCTGCTTTCTGCTGCAGCCAGAGCCGAGCTGAGCTTTCCCTCCAAACTAAAGGATAACTACTGTAAGCAGAAATGAGCAGAAGGAACCAGAAAAGACAGAGTCAACCAGTGGGATTAAACCAGAAACCTTCCTCTCTGTGTGTGACGAATGCAAGCATCTCATCCCGAATCCTTTCATCATCATCAGCTGTGGAGGGGAGGCGTGCCGGCATGTATGCAGAGCTGACCGCACGATGCCAGAGACGATGCCAGCATCTCCACCTTTTTAAAGCTGTGTTCATCCACAGAGCAGACTGCGTCATAACAAACACTTCTCATGGGTTTAACTGTGCAGGGAAGAGTCAGGGATGTTCTCCGGATGATGATGCAGAAGGTTTTTCAGCTGCAAACACGTCACCGTGCACATCAGAGAACTTTAAATCACACATCAGGCTGCATCTAAACACGGCTGAATGATCTGACTGTGTGCATGTGGAAGCTTAGTAAGAAGCAAATAAGGCTGCAGTCATCATGAGGATGTCCCCTCTCTGCAGGACCGATGGAGGCTGCATGAACACTCCGCTGCCATCATATCTGGCCCGGTGCTGCCTGCGGCCACACATCCCTCGCTCTGCAGCTAACCAACCTTTCTGCACACAGAGGAGCTGAGTGGAAGCAGCATTAATGAGGAGAAGCAGCTTTGTGCTGCGTCTCAGTCCATCAGCGACATTAGCGGCAGAGTGCTGAGAGACGGGAGAGTTTGCTGCAGAGCCAGCGGAGTGAGAAGCTCCTCACTGCTCTGCATTACCTTCCTGCTCCCCCTCATCCTTCTGGACGCCACAAGCCGCCTTTTAGATGCTCAGCAGACCAAACATTTCCTTGCCCTGACTCAGGAGAAACGCTTTCTCACTCATTTTTCCTGCACATAACAGCAACAGCGAAGGCTCAGCTGCTCCTGAGGCTCCTTCAGCATTTTTCCCATGTTCATATCACCAGCCCTTGACTTTGTCACTCATTCAACAGCTGCTTGCTGATACGGCATCACTGTTGCAGCCTCTCGCTCCCCCTGCTTTCGCTACGCGCTCCAAGAACAAAGGAATTGTTAATCCTGCTCAGACCTTGACACATACAGAATGCAAGGACTTTTGGTGAAAAAAAACTTTTAAAAATTGTGTCTGTTGGTGCTTTGGGAGGATCAACATCCTGAGGACTTCCACCTGGGATCACAACAGGCTCAGACCAAAACACGCAGGACTTGAGGTCAAAGAGATCTGGCAGTTTCTCAACAAAGCTGGCTGGCGTTGGAGTAATGGCAACGATTAGAAAGCAGTGCGGGATGCAGATCTGTGAAAACCGGCTCCACCGCCGGCTGCATCTCACAGAACAACTCAATAAGTCGCCCATTCACACAAACCTTGTTTAATCTATGATTCACATACCGCTCCCAATCAGGAACAAAAGAAATGTGCCTGTTTACACTCGGCCTCTCACCACACACACGCATGCAAACACACAGTTAACCATGTAGTTACCACGGCTGCAAGCCCTGCTACCCACATCATAACTAACAATCATTTCATGATTTAGACTTTAATTATCGATGATTCCGATCATAATAAAACACAATGTGAAAAGATTAATCAGAGCGATTTTTTTATTTCATATTAATTTCTAAATCCACAAACTGATTGTCATTCCAGAGAAGCTGAAATGGCAGCGTTTCTGTCAGTAAAAATAAAATAACATCCAGTGTAAGAACTCTGTCATGTTTTAATCTCACACAGGAAAGTCAACCCTGCAAATCAGCAAATGAAAGAAAAACCTGCTTTTCATTCATTTTCTTGGGCTTTTTGCCTCCAAAGTCCTCCTAGACAAACGTATCGATCGATACCGATACTAGACCTGGTATCGGCAGGGGTGTGAATCCGATTCCTGGGGTAACGATTCAATTCTGTATCGATTCTCCATTCAAACTGATCTTAATTCACATTCAGTTGTATTTTAGTAACGAAACCTGCGGTTGAACTCCGTTCCTCCATGAGCCAGAAACCGCTCTGAGGAATCGCTTCATTAGTTGAAAGAAAACTCATCATTTTCATCAAAAAACACTTTAAACTTAGCGAACACGTCGTAGCAGCTTTGAAAGTCAAGCTAATATTTTTAGCCTTTAAAAAAATCGATTCTTGGAAATTTTGAAACGATTCTGAATCTTGATGAACAAGAATCTCGATTTCGATTAAAAACGATATTTTTCACCACCTCTAATCGGTAGTATTTGGATGGATGTGCCCAGCCCTACTTACCAAACAAACCCAAACCCCAAACAGAGCACACAGCTGTGGGACCCCCCGCCCCCCCTGCAGCTACTGTTGCCCTTCTTTCTCCACCAGGTGTGACAGGATGCGCGGCAGAGACGAGAACTAGATCATTCAGGAGGATTTCCCTCCGTTTTCAGCTGCATCAGGTGTTTCTGCCGTCACTAATAATAACCTGCTGCTCTGCTTTACCACGCAGGAGGATGCAGATGCTGAGCTATTTACCCATAAAGCGTACAGAAATGACAAGAATCTGCCTAGTATCAGATCAGGCGGTGAAGCTTCATTACAGCAGTGCACGTGAACGTGCACGGTGCTGGCAGCACTGCGGGTCAGGCCGCAATAATCCGATCCTTTTGGGAAACTGAGGTCTGGGATTGTAATTTATAGGCCGAATCTTTGGTGTGTGTGTCGGGGATCTGCCGGTGGCGTCAGCCGCTGAGCCGCTGTGTGTGTTTAACGGCTACATGTGTCGCTCCCGATCTCGCTTTCCGAGTGGCACAAAGGTAAAGGGAAGCTTAACAGCCTGGGAAAAAGTTGAAGAGTGTGAAATTACCTTGATCCAAAGATTCCTGCTGCATACCAGCCCAATGAACCCATAACAGAGCCGGCACTCACTCCGAGTCCTGCCTGCAGGGAACAGCTGAGACATTACAGAGGGAGGATGAGGGAGGGGGCGGCCGGGGGGGTGCGGAGGTGAAAGGAAGATAAATGAGCAGGAAGGAGGCGAACTAACAGAAATCTCTAATCTTCTGTTAGTGGTGGAGGTTAGAGAGTCTGATGGAGGTGTGTTGTTATGGTTGCATCAAAGTCTCCTCATCTGCTTCCATCTTCATGCAGACAAACAGAAAACTCTGGGAAATAAATGCAAACACAGGTTTCTGTTTGGTTCGATGGATTCAGATGCTGGTTGGCCCACTGTCACCTCCTCCACCCAGCACTTTGGTTAAAGCAGCAGAGATGATTTCAGGCTCTCCCTTATGCATCCGTGTCTCCGGAACATGTCTGAGTAGTTAGCCATCATCGAAGCGAGAAGAACATAACAGAAAGAAGCGGATCAGCTCTTTTCCTCCAGCCTAACGGAGCGTAAACGGGCCGATGCTGCAGGACCGATCCACAACAACCTGCAGGTGAAGATGCTGCTAGCTCCTGTCAGGTGTTGAAGATTAGCTGCTAAAATGTGGCACTAAGAAGAAAAAGAATGTGGTGATGAAGTGAGCGAAGCCATGGATATAACTTGGATGTGTGTCGGACTCATGGAGGCAGCTGCAGCTTTATTTGGGACTGAAAACAGATGCTGACAAAACGGCTCGTTTCCCAGTCAGCAGGTAGAAAACGCTAGAAGTTGGATGTGAAAATGACCTGAGATGTAGCCTGGCTTTCCCCAGATCCTTAGTGAGCGGAAATTCACCAGGGTCTGGCTTCACGTCCACAGACGCTCTCTGCTCCGACCAAAAAAATAACCGGACCAATCAGGATGGCCGGGCGGGATATGAACCAAGCGGCAACCTTCCGCTAGAAAAGTAATGCCCATGCGGAAGTGCGTCACTCAAACGTCACTGAGGCGCTTGGGTTGTGTAACAGAAAAACCGTCTGGTCGAATGCGCTAAATATTAAAAGTTTGCAAATCGATTCTCCTTTTTTCTACACCGATTGCCCTTTAAACCAGTTTGAATCGATTTTAAACCAATTTTCGGAGTATCGTTACATCCCTAGTTTGCTTGTTTGCCTCATTTCTGCATGCTGCCCTGAGGCCCTTTAAATAAAGAGATGACTTGGTTTGATCAGTCATGTTCGCTCGTCTGTTAAAAACAAGCCTCCAGCTTTTGGTGGAAATCTTCCAAACAAATCCAGAAACTAATAAATATGTTCACGTTTATGTGGCTGAGACTAGAGGATTCTGATAATTAAATCAGTTGATATGAGACTGGAACAAGTAGTAGGAAATTTAAGGTAGTATTAACAGGATAGAGGAGTGGAGAAACATCTCTATGTGTATATAAATGAACAATGATGCATGAATTATTTACTCTGGAAGTTAAACAATATTATCCGCTTTGTCTGTGTTTACTCAACTCTGAGTGGAAACATAGTCGTAGCAGACAAAATAAATGCATCAATAAACAAATAGGAGGGTGGAAGTATGGATGAATAACTAAATACATGAATGAATGAATGAATGAATGAACGAATGATATTAACAGGGCTCTTTAAAAGGCAGATGTATCTGATTAATCCAGGTACATCATGGCGATTCACGACAGGGAGACTAATTCATATATCAGAAAATCTGTGCTAATACTGTAGTTAGACTTTATGTCTCTGGAAGAATGAAAATGACTTATTTTGCATAACTAAAGCTGAACAAAACCTGCAGCAGTTTTATATAATTAACATGAAACACAGATAATCTGGCAAAAGTTTTCACATGACGTGGACTCGATATGAAAAACGGGGAAGGAAAATGAAGGATTTGGTTAGTGATGATGATGGGAAGCCTCCATTGGAAGGTCTGATCTGGAACCGTGATAAAGCTCCTTGGCTCAGTTATTTGGTAGATTTTAAAGTTTAAGCTCTTCATGCTGGAGTTTTCTGATCTAAAGGCACAAAACACATAAAAGTAATTTTGTCTCTTTAAGCTACATTATGCTGATGAAAAAAAGCATGAAAAGAACTGTAGAATAAAAACTGATTATTATTTGAGGAACTGGCCATGCCTTGGCTCCGCCCCTTACTGAACTAAGTCCTGTCCATTTGTGATCGGATCACCTGGAACGCACAAATATCTGTAAGGTTCTACATAACAAACGCATAACGAAGAATGACAAGTTTTTAAATAATGTGGAAAAATGAAGCTAAATAATAAGAAATCATCTGAACCCATACGTAAAAAGGGATTCACCTTGCTGGGGAACCTCACTCTGATTACAGTAGCTGTGTAATTTAGCGGCGGCTAATGAAACAGCTGGAGGCGCGCGGCTCAGACACGACCAGTTCCTGTGTTTGTTGGTTGCACCTGCTTGTTGTGTGGCAGCATGTGAGGAGTTTATTCTTATCTACCAATCTGCTGTGCCACAGCAGACGTGCTCTCGATGGGTTCTGCAAGTATGACAAGTGTTCAATTAGAGAAACCTGCAGCACACTGTACGCGTGTAGGCTGCAGGTACCGATTCTGAAAGGGCCGGATATGAGCAAAGGTGCACTTTGAGCCACATCTAGAGCAGCATGACTTGGCTGCTCGCTGCTAGCATGCCTCCAGGCAAGTCAGGTACTGCTCTCCTGCAGGAGAAGAAGCACTTGTGCCATTTTGTGCTCAAAGGCATAAACATGTGACATAAATAGTTGAGCTTTCCTTAAACTGAGGCTGTCAGCTGTGAGTTTATATGAAGCTAACGCACGGCACGAGGAAACGGATTCATCTGGAACATCATCATACAGGTTGGGTTAGTCCCAGCTTCTTAGGAACACACTTTTGATTGGCATGCGTTAAACTGACATTCAACTCCAATAACAAAATTAAACAAACATGTGCCCCCTTCAAAAGAAATATTGATATAGTTTGTATTCCAGCTAAATGAATTAGATTATATTCTTAGATTAGTTATTTTCCCTCTGAGTGAGTGCATGAGCAAGGTGATGTATGAGCATCTGGATATCCCCAAACTTCATCATTCTCTTTCATCTTTAACCAAAACACTCTAATGCTTTTACCAGTAATCAGTGTGTATTGATTTGATAAGCCTCCGGCTCTTCCAGCTGCAGTGCTGCTTTTTCTGACGACTTTTCTACGACTGGAGCTGTACGAGACGTGCAGGTGCTTGTGTGCACTACACCTTTCTCCAGAAATAAACCCAGAAAGCAATTCTTCAGTAATTGTTGCACATTTTTCTGTGTCCTTTGTTTTCATTCCCTTTACTGTATTAAATGAGTTGCTAAGTCGGTGTTTGCGTGCATGTGCAGGTAGATACACAGAAGTGTGTGTAAAGCATCTCTCCATGGTGAGTGGCTGATGGAAGATGAAGGAGGAAACTGATGTTTCTGCTGCTTTCTGCCACCCAATAATTAATCTGAGGGAATATTTAAATGACTTTACATTTTTACAACTTTACTTTTTTCAGCCTGTGATTAAAGTTGATTCCATGTAAATTTTATATTTATATATATATGTAAATGGTAATTTATCAGTGTTACAGTCAACGTATATATATATAGCTTTCAGCTTTCACTAAATGACTTTGTTCTTCACTATTATAATTTTAATTAAATAGGGGCATTATGGTGTAGCATGGCTGTGATCAGGGGCGTGCACAGACAATTTGCGGGGCAGGTGCTCAAAGGGAAAAAAGGGCACATTTTGCAGCCTTTGAGACTGCAGGATTGAAGCTACTTTATTCACATATACAACCCCCCCACCCCCCGTATATGTGTGTGTATATATATGGGAATAAATTAGCTTCATGCCAGAAATAATCGTGCCAAACC
>JBBBVT010000010.1:29125448-29137893 GCA_037177035.1 Craterocephalus eyresii | reverse complement strand
AAGGAGACCAGGAAGCCAAAGGCCACTTAGGCCCTCCCTGTCAGAAGAATAACCCTGTTGTTCTCTTTTCCCACCCTCCTCTTAAAACCCGACCCCCCCCCCCCCCCCCCCGCCATCTGTGGTGTAACTTATCATTGTTCATCGTGCATCAAGAACTTGCTCCTGATTGGAGAATCCTTTCATGCTAATAATTGTTGCCGTGTTAGCTGAAAGCACCCGGATGGTGTCCTAAAAACGGGCGGAAATCTAGTGTAGAGTGATAAAAACTACACAACCTAAGCAGATGCCACATTGGCGAGGTGGAGGAAGGGGCGGGGCTTAGACCGACATCGCAAAGTTAGGACTATAGAAAGTAGCAGTAAATAGGTCGGACATTGTAACGCGTCATTAATGTTGTTAATTTGGCGGATATATATGACGAGTTGGAGAGTACCCGTTAAATGACCGATCGTGTAACATGAGAGCTCCATTTGGGTCAACACTTTTCCTACAAAGTTTGCACGAAGGCAGACACACCGTCTACTTTTAGCATCTCTTTGTTTACAGGTCAGAACTGCACCATTCTGGTAAAAATGTGAATCACTTTTTTTTTCACTAAATGTTTCGTTTCCAGTTACGACTGAAGGAGCCCATAACATTTTTTACAAACACATTAAACTCTTGAATGTTTCATTCTCTACTGAATAAGAATGCAAAACAGAAATACGAATAGAAACTGACTCAGTTTCTATTATCGTTATAATTATTATTACACTGAGTGGGGGGCCTTTCCTATGTTTTGCCTGTTGTGACGTGGGTCAGTTTATCAGATCACCAACTGTCTGTAAGCACTGGGTTTGGATCATGAAATTAGAGACTACTGTCTTATATCAACTCAGTTCTTATAAATTGGACTAATGTGGATCAGAAAATTGGACTTTAATCTGACTACAGTATATCAGAATGAATCGGACTGCAAAAGTGCATTGAGATGACTTTGGTTGTGAAACAGCACGAATGATCCTGAATTAAATGTAATTAATATCCGACTGTGAACAAAGTGAACTTCAAACTTTTAAACACTGACAATAAAAAAATGACATTTTTAAAATTAAAAATATGACAAAACTGAATGTAAAATGAATAAAAATTTGGCTGAAACGACAGCAGTCGGCTCACTCCTGTGTCTGACTGACTGGATTAAACCGGCTCTTTGCATTTCACATGTGCAACAAAGTCTTTCTTTATCTTTTTGTACAAAAAGAGTAAAGCATGCATGTGCATGTTAGTGCAGAACTCCTAATAAACTCAAGAAAAGTTTCTTGCCCTTCTTCCTCTATGGTAATTGAAATGAAGAAGCTGCCATGTGGTGGTTGCAGAAGCAGACAGCTCCGGGTTTTATTGAGGTAAATAATGTCCAGCAACCGTCTGTATAGCTAAACTAACTAAAACGTCGCTGAATGAAACGATCATTGACCGTTCCGACATTTCTGAGGCTCGGTAGATGGTAAAACTTCAGAGCAGCTGCCTACACAACCCCGCTTTCTAAAAACTGGAATATCCCTTAAAGCAGAATTTAGCTTTTTTTTTTTTACCTGGGCTCTGTTTTTATCTTTCATTTCATGCATGTGAGTGATGGAGAAAGAAACGTTCCAGATCGCTCCAGTATTTAGCCGGGCAGGCAGCTAGCAGCACAGCTAATAGTAAGCATCGGGCAACTCGCTCTGTGTCTTGGTTTGCCCTAAAAACCTGCTTTTGTCTCATCGAGTGTCAGAAAACGTACTAGAGAGGAGAAATGAATGAAAGTATCTGTATTAGCTGGCGACTGTTATGTTTTGGTGTCTGTGTCCAAGTCTTGCAGGATTATCCCGTTATCGCGCGATAACTTGCGTCAACGCACCGGTGGCAGATTCCACTACAGACACCAAACATAGCAATCGCCAGCTATTACAGATACTTTGGTTCATTTTTTCTCTAGTACGTGTCGGACACTCGCTGAGATTATCAGAGCACTTCAGCTGCCGGATACTTATCATTAGCTGTGCTGCTAGCTGCTAAATACGGGACCATCCCTCACATGCATGAAAGGAAAGATGAAAACAGAGCCCAGGTTAAAAAAAGTGAAATTCTCCTTTAAAGAAGTGGAACATTACTTGACATAGCAATTGTTTTATGACTTTTCCCCTCTTTAGGGATCAATTCCCTCCAAAAGGAGTTCAGGGGGTGCTAAAACACTCTTCTAAATGTTATCCTTCCAGGAACATCCTGCTACTTGGTCCCACCTCTTATGTGTCCAAATTCCCAATAAATAGCCTGAACCTCTCTCTGCTCTCTTCACCTCCACATATGGCGGTCCGAGCTGTGGCTGCTGTGTGTTGGTGTGTGTGCGTCAGCGCTTGTGTGTCCCTGGGATGTCGGTTCTCCAGTTGTGTGGGTAACATGATGCTTTGGCCCGAGCCAGTTGCTGCAGATGGTAAGAGTAGAACAGCGAAGCACAAGAGAGGAGCGAAGGAGGAAGTGCTGTTATCACCAGCTGGCTCAGTCGGTAAGACGAGTGAAGCAACAGGAACGCGTGGGTGTACATCTGGGTTGTTTAGGGGCCCCTGAAGTCTGAGAGGGCAAGTGCAGGGAGTTTGTGCTTGCGAGTACATGCATGCTGCTTCTAGGTACAATCCATGTGTCCACAGCTGCATGTGTGTGTGCATGCGGGTGTGTGTGGGCCCTCGTGCACGGTGGCCCACACATGACGGACCTGTAGCCCCGAGCGCTCACGCCGACCTGCGTATTGTTTGTTTGTGCAGCCTACCGAGGCCCGCTGTTGTTTTAGGCCTGATTAGGCCGAATTTACAGCCATTTGCTCACGTCTGAGCCAAGTCAGCGGCCAGGGACATGCACCAGACATTTTTACTTTCCCGTTTGAAAAATGAGCAGGCAGTCCTGTATTTAGACGGAGCTGACAGAACCGAAGCAGCTGCGACCAAATCCCTGCACTTTGGCTTTCTGGATGCTTTACATTAATGCACGTCTGTGGTCTCTGAGGGAATCAGACCTTAAGGAGCTGGAGTCCCTGACAGTTGGGAGGATGCAGTCATGAGACTTTGAGTACCAGTAAAACTAAAACAAGAACACGTTTCCTGTAACATACATTGATTCCCCTCCCATTTCTAGTATTTGTGTGTGTGTGTGTGCAGTAAATATCTTTGTGTGGCCTTGTGGTGTGACTGAGTTCACACACTCACTCATCTGCCTTTAGAAACGTCTACAACGCGCTCTTTGAGCTTGTGAAGCTCCTCTGAAACGTATCACGGCGTGTTAAAAGAGCCTGTTTACAGCGCAGGGATACGACACAGCTTTTTTCCACGCAGGTCTTTTTTCCACATCAATCTTTCCATATTTACATCTCTATTTATGAAAAGTCCAAGGCTAACGCTCCCTTCTCTCGCCATGCCATCCCGCCCTTCCTAAACGCAGTTATTGTTAGATCGTGGCATCATTATGTCCAAACAATAAAAGAAAAACGTGACATCACCTCCTCTTTGTCTCTAATAATAGTTGCCTTTTGTTTTTTGGTTTGTTTTTTCTTTAGGTGCAAATTGAAGTTGACCTCTGCAGCGCCACATCTTACAGAAAGAAGCTGTCCGACTAAAGACGGCACTGTTACATAACAGAGACCCCCCCCCCCCTTCTCCTTCCTCTGCACATGCTGGATGCTGCAGCCATGACACTGGTAAAGGGACAGAGGACCCTCTGAATGATCAGAGCTGGAGCAGAAAGGACAGAGAGCTGGAGGGTGTGCATTAATGAGATGCACCCCCCCCCCAGGCAGTCGGCCGTCTGCAGCCATGGACAATAGGACTGTTCAACCAAAATAGTACTTTGCTGTAGCCAGGCTTCCTGCTTGTGTCCTGGCCTTGCAATAATTCTTACCCCTTATCAAAAGGGGATTCCAGTCGATTCCCAATTCCAAATGGTGACTGTGATGGCATGGGGGGGTCGGGGGGGAGGCGGAAGCAGCTGGGATACAAGGTTTGCTCAGAGAAGAGACGAGGAGCAGGACTGGGTACAGCGCTGAGGCTCTGACTCTCTCGGATAACAGACGGTGCAGCTCAGGGACAGTTACAGCGACTTCCTGCGGAGCCTCACGGTCGGTTGAGACGAGCGAAAAGCACATCCACACCGATGGACGGCTGCTCATTCTCACAGCTGCCATCCAACTCCTTTGAGATTCGTTGACTTTCACCAAATTAGAGCGCAGAAGCAGGGCCTCGCCGACAACAATGCAGGCAAAAACATCAAACATGCAGTCTCTGAAAGTCCCCTCCCTTAGCCTTGGCCTGCAAAGGGTAAACAAAGTAAAAGGAAGTCGTCATCGTGCACATCTGCATTCAGAGGATTCGGTGCTCAGCGTGAAGCGAACCAGGAGAATCGAATAAAAGAAACAGGGTTAAAGCGTCTGCATGACAATGGGATCATCCATCCCGCCATCATGCATCACGTCTGAAGGGAAATTCATGCGCAGCATTGTCTGACCTTCCAGAAACAGCAGAAGAAGAAGTAAGCACATATACGACTGTGTTTGAAATCCTTTTATCAGCTGTTTGTTTTCCACCAGCTGTGACTTTAAAAAGAAAAACAACTGATCGGAGGAAAGTGAGTAGTGCAGCTCGAGCCGTGATGTAAAGCGTGGCACTGCAGGATCCGTCCTACCCGGCATGGTTTGGTCCAAACCGGCACGGCTGGATCCGAGGCATCCTCTCGGCATGTTTACTTTTTTATTCTGATCAGGCTTCTAATCGGAATAAATGCAAACATGGCGACTAACTATGGGAAGTAATGTCACAAAACGAGTTGGGCTCTCTCATCCTGGAAGTAGCCTTTTGATTGAATTCATTTCTTGTTATTACTGCTTCTATGACATCATGGTTAGTGTGCTGACCTCTGGAGATGTTTGCAAGTTGTTTGTGTGTTCCGGACATTTAATCAGTGTGTGAACATAATCATCAAATTTCGCGATAACTAAAAAAATATGATGCATTCTTTCAGCTATCATGACGTGATTGGCCAGCTTCATCTGGCATTAGTGGACAGAAGGAAGAGGTTTAGTGATTCCATGAGGAGAGGAAGATGTACGAGGTGAGAATCAGCGTGGACGGTTCCAGCCCGCTGCAGAAACCTCCTCCTCTGCCTCGCGAAGCTTCGCCTGCAGCTGCATCAAACTCATCCCTATGAAGTCAGTATTTGAGTGTGTCAGGTTATTGTTTGCTGCAGATGTTTGCTTTGTGTCTTACAGAGTTAAAGATGCACAAATCTAAACTGGATCCGTCTGGCTGAGTTTCTAAAATGAGTTCATGTGAAGTTCCCGTGCAGGTCAGTTCTTCTCTGACTGGGATGTAGACGATCATCTTCGCAGAGCATCTGCTGTTTGTCTCCTGATATCACCGAGTTTATTTAGTAATTCTTGATACAGTCGAACAAAAAACGATAAAAAGGGATTCATAAACAGGAATGAAAAGAAGCCGAAAGAAGAAAAGTCTTTTATAAACTGTCCCTTTAAGTGAATCCAAACACACATCTCTGTTACGGCTCTTTGGTGAATCGATCTGAGCCTCACACAGTCGGTCATTTCATTAAAAAGTCTGATTATTGGTTAAAATGACAAGACTGGCTTTTATATTTATGTTATATCATCACAACTGATTTCAGCTGGATCCAGTTTGAAGTGTTGGCAAGATCCTTTCTTTTAATTATTAAAGAAAAATGTGAATTTTAATGGCGTTCTGGACCAAATCTGCCTCAGTATGAGCCAGATTAATCTAGATTTGGCCCTTACAGAGCTGTCAATCAGCCTCCCTGTTCCTTGTCATCAGATTGTATTGGTTCATTCTTCACCAGAACGAAGCAGTAGCTGCAGAAACAAAAGTAAAAGTCGTTTTGCAGAAGGCTCCGTTTTGCAAACATGATGTAAAATGAGCTTGCAACCACATGAAGGATGAAGGGTAATATGACATTTCATCAGATTTCTGAGAAGAGACACCCATATTTCTCTCTTCTTCATCAGGCTCTGAAGCTCTCTGCACTCTCGTCTGAAGACAAACCAAATCTCCACCGTTCTGCTCTGTTCAAACTCAGACTTTTCTCCCTGCATTGTGGATGAGACTTGTTGTGAAAGGTTTTGGCTTAGACTGTCTGATAGCAGTGGGGGATGTCTGTGTGAGAGCAAAATTCATGGCCGGGGAAATATGATGTGGTGAGTAGATGCATATGGGGCTGTACATCTCTCCCCCTTTCTGTCTGAAGTGCATTCAAACCACATCATCCAACTGAGAGCTTCATTATACTGCCCAGGGGAACACTCTGCGACATCACAAACCTTAACGGTTTCTTTCTCTCTTCTCATTATACATCACACACTAACTGGGAAGTTACCTTGGGTATCCACAGAGGACCACCAAGACTGAACAGAGCACGTCCTTTCATCAATAAATGAATGGCTTTGGCTTTGGAAACCTCCAGAGAGCAAATGCAGAGTTTTATCAATACTTTTCCAGCATGCTGGAAATTAGAGCATTTCTGGTATGAGTGCTCACAGTGACAGGTGCTCTTAGAGGAAGGCAAACATGTGATATTACATGTGAGCTTCAGAGGGCCAAAACTGGAAAATAAAATCCAATCCACAAAACCAAAATGAGTGAAAAGGACAAAACAGCAGCACTGATCATCGGTAAGTATCCTTGTTTCCTCCTTTCAGGACAAGTAACACATACCGGCCGCACTTGGGTTAGAAAGCGGCTCCATACAATCAACAACAATTGGTTGCATTCCCTTAAGGATTTTCCCAGACAAAAGTGCTCGCCGTATCAATACTGTCCCCGGCTCCCTCCCTCGCCTGCAGTGCTGTGTTATCATATCTGGCCTCTTTGTGCGCAGGGGGATTTCCAGCCACTGAAACGGTGAGCCGGTTGGGAATGGGCAACCGACCTCTGGGCAGCGCTGCTTTAACCGTGTGGGAACGGAGGATTCCAGCAGGGACTCAATGACATGGGGACAAGTGTCACTTATGCGCACATACATTTTTTGGGACATAGCTGCGTGACGGTGTGAAAGGAACGATACCAGGCCAAACTTATTGGAGCTTTAAGCCTTACCTGACCTTAGAGGTGGGAGGATTTGGATTGTCTGTGTCTCTGTGGGTTTAGCTTTTAAACTGGCATCATCACAGGCATTAATATATACACAATGAGGCTGTGCTGCACATATCTGGATAAAAGGACTGCTAATAAAATACCAACTAACAGCAAAGCCTCTAAGGGAATAAAATAATTGTAATAAATAAGGCTGCAACAATACCTGTTAAAGTATCGAAATTGCAATTCTCAGAGTCTCAATCCTGTCTCATGGAGTCAAGAAGTTACCTCGATTGACTAAGTATTACTATTGCATTCCTTTTGCCAAAGTTCTTCAACAAGAATTTATAAGTCATTTGTTATTTTTCATATTCACCATAACTATTTTGTAAAACGGCCCGATGTCACCATCTTTAATGCACTCAGCAAAAGAAACAAACGGACACTGCAGTAAATCAAATTGAAAATGGTAACTTCTAGTCGTGTTTTTGGCTGTAGCTCACAGTCAGACAGCAAGAAACATGGAGTATTAATAAACATCTAGGGACAACGCCATAAGTTGTCAGATGAAAGGAGGCGCTTGTGGTTAGCAGCAAAGCTAAACCAAGATCTACGTGGATAAAATCTGGACATCCACATTTGTGCGTTATGTTATTTAACAAATCTTTCGTTACAGCCCTAGTAATAAATGTGTCTCTGCTCATCGTAGCATCACCCACAAAAAAACCCCACAGAAACAAAAATGACACAAAACTTCATTTTTCAATTAAAGTGATCAATCAATTATTAAAGTGCACATCTTCCACTCACACATCCTGTGATACCAGCAATCTGCATGAGAAGAGATCAGCTGTCTTAGACGGCAAAACTTTCATCCTGGTGTTTCTATGCCAGCCTTGTTTTTACAGAGGATCACTGGGGGGCCTGAGCCGATCCCTGCAGGCATCGGAGAGGAGGTGGAGCAGTCAAGGACGGTCAGGTTTGAGAGTTTACAGATGGAAAGACAAAGTTATGTGGGAACAACATATACTAGCTTGAAGTAAACCAAACTGACACATGAATCCCAAAGAAAACTAACAGAAATAACTTTGCTGAGATGGGAGTTAAAAGCCTAAAAAGCACCAAGCAAAATATGAACTTTCTTCACAGCCTCATTAAACCAAACACGAACAACAACACAACTGTCTAATAAAGCCATTCAAATACAATGAGAGAGAGAGTAATAGCCGATAAGCCGGATACTTGTAATTACAACCAAGAGTGCGCTTACAAAAGAACCTGTATGTGACCTTACATAGTGCAACTCTTCAGTCTCTCAATGGCTGAATCATTGCAGCAGCATGTCTGGCCAGTGGTGGGTAATGAGCGGACAGAAGGTTAATCAGATCTACTCAGCAAACGGAGAAAACCCCAGCTGCACACAATCCATTCTTCTCCTAACAGACTTGTAATTGCACAGACAGACAGACAGATGCGGCTCACAAAACAACTTGTGAAGAGGAATGCCGGCCATTTGGCATGTACAGTGCAACAGATGAATGGCTTTTGTTGAAGGGGTTCACCAGGCCCGGGTGACAGGGGCTAAAGTCAGAGCTCTCCAGCCCAGAAGACAGACGGACAAAGACGGCCCAATGTATTTTTTCTCTGGGGGCCTTTTCACAGCTAATCCACCCGGCCTGAGAGGAGCAGGACAGGTCAGTAATACTGCTCCACCTCTGGGGAGGCCTTGGTCTTTGGCAGCATTATGGAGGCAGATAAAGGAGCTAGACGCTGCCTTGTGTGTCTCTGAAGCCACTCCTGTCAGGCTGATCCTGCTTCCTGACTACTGGACATAAGGCCAGCAGGGATTCTGGCCCGGTTTGATGCTCAGGTAAGCTGCAGAACATCCGGCTGTTAGTTTGCCTCGACTATCAGGGCCACATGTCCTTACCTTCCACAGTCACCTCCAGTCTTTGTTTCTGGATGCCCTTAATCATCAAACCTACACTTTCTGGATCAAACCCCCCCCTAAATATGTCCCATTGCACATGGTACCGACCTCTGCGGTTGCACTACTTTCTCACAGAACTTAAACCCTATTTTTCTTTGAAAGAGAGTACTCCATTGTTGTTCAAATTGTCCACCCAAACCCTAGCAACTTCCCTAAATCGGTATGCTGCAGGAATTTCTGGCTCTGCTGCCAATTGTAGCTACCTGGTAAAGGGGATTAGGTCTGCTTTATCCTTTAGTCAAGAATGCGGAATGGCTGAACTTCTGACCAAGTCAGACAGGCTTGACATTCAAAGCCTGTGTTCCAGGGCGATGCTTCCAATCGGTGTTTCCCTCTCAATTTGGAATCTCATCACAACAATTTAACGTCAAGAAACTGTTAAAACCATAACCCGCTGTAAAACGACTAGCAATGTAAACTATAAATTAGACTGATGTGTTGACACGGAAACCTTCGCAAAGCTCCTGGATCAAACAACGGAGGAAAAAGGCCGCCACCCTTTAAGCATGTGCTTAATTACAAACCTAACATTCGTGTCTGAACATTATCCATCCCGATCAAAGATGTTGAGTTGGAACAGATAAGATGTGCCCACCCATTTGTCCCACTGCTCCTCCATTGCCTCTGAGCTACCACATAAAAATAGCTATCATTGATAGCATTCCTGAGCTGTGACACTGCGTTCAAGGTGACTACCCCTCCCATTAACCCGGGAAAAAAGCATCTCAAACTCTTGAAACTCATCTTTCCATCAGAAAGCAGCTGCAGAGCCGACATGGCCCTCTTTTTTCCTTTTTAATTATGCGCTCTCTTACATTTTTCCTCAGGCACAAGTTTGGGCATTCGTCGGCCAAAAATGTGAAATTTACTCTATACTGAACATAGAAATCAGGCTGCTATCTTTTCATCTGGGTTTTTGCATTTAAAAAGCAAAGCAAAGCGCAGCTACCCTCCAATGTGTTCGGACAAAGTAGAAAAACTGTTAAATAAATGTTCTTAAAGTCTTTCTTCAGAATACGACGGGAGAAAAAAAAAGTCTTCTTCCGAAAATTTGCTAACATACACCGTTTGTTTTATAACTGGAGGATCTGAGCTTAAACAGGTGACTTTCAAATCAAATGTTGTGCTTTACACCTCATTTCACACGAAGCCCACGTTTCATTTTATTTATGTTCCGATGTCTAGGACTGAATATAAAAACTCGTCTTTGGATGAGCTGTTTGGATGAGACTTCCCTGAAATATATGAAACAAGCCCGATCTTTCAGGTTCAGAGAATTTTTATCAGCAAAGAAAGCTTCTGCCATCATCAATGTCTGAACAAAGATATCTACTATAATAAAATATACTAATTCTAATTTATTTATTGACTATCTTTGCTTTATGTGCACAACTGATTCTCTATCTGAGCTGTGGTCTGACCAATCTCATATCTTTAATCAGGACTAAAGAGGAAAGAAATAAAGAGTTAAAGTGGCTGATGGTTGTCCTATGTTAACCCAGCAGCCAATGGGAATACAACGTGCACTGATGAGTTGATCGCTGCAACACTGACGCCTTGGTAGAAAATGAAACTTTAGATGGAAGCCAAAGAAGTCAAATGTAACTTGGGTAATTCAAAGAAATCTGGTTGAGATGTGGCAACAGAGGCGTGTGTTTTGTGTAACATGGCCTCTAGCTCATCCAGTGACCACGCCAACACTGTAAAAAAACGGTTGGTCAAAAAGTCAGAGCGCTTAAAAACGTAAAGCTGCGAAAAAGCTTGGAAACTAAACGAAATGGTTCTGCTTTTGCGAGAACCTAAATGAATTTAAATTTTACAAAGTTAGGATAAATATTCAAGTCCAACCTCATTTTTCCTTTTTGATCTACTTTATTTTAGGTTTATGTGACATAATCTGTTCTTTATTAACCCTTTCACGTATAGTTTTCACAGCTATTTTCTAGGATATTTATGGTCTGGGATAAAATATTTGGAATTTGCTGATTCCGTGGACATCAGGAAATAAAAATGATGCAGCCAATTTTATTGAAAGTTTTTGTAACATGAATATGAAAACAGTTTTTAACAAATAGTTTGGCAGAATATATCAAAATTAATTGAAATGAAATATGAAAAATAAATAAAATCACTTCTGTCTGCAGAAGTAAAGTATTCTATGTAAAAACATGCAGCTTTTTCTCGTCCTAGTTTTTTACGTTTTTTCAGGAACTCATTCTTTAGTTGGGAATTCTGTAACCGAAGATAAATATTTTTCCTGCACGGCTGCGCGGCGGTGTGGTAGTCCTGGTTTTAGCTCAGCCTTTCTGGGGTCTGCATGCTGCATGTGTCAGCATGAATGATGATGTCTCCATGCGATGGACCAGCCACCTGTCCTCGTAGCTTTTCCCTGGAAAACTGTCCAAACAATGATGTCTCCACACCACTGAGCTCCATCTAGAAAACACAGACCGGGCCAGAAACGTGGACCTTAACGATGAAAACCACATGAAGGGAATCACAAAGTCCGCCAGCTGTCACCTTGTCTCAGCAGGACCTGGACAAACTGGTCCAGGCTTTCATCTTTAGTCGGTCTTTATAGGTCTACCAACGACCTGCAGCTTTTTCTGAACCAAGAGTTCGGCTCTGAGGTCTTCCACTGGCTCTCTGTTCATCAGGAGACACTTTAAAGTTCTGGTGCCGATCTCCAAAGCTCTGAATGATTTAAAACCACTGGAACCAGTATGAACCCAGCAATAAATCTGGACCTGGTCTCTGCTGCATCAGATTTTTACTTAAAGTTCCTGGTAAACTTCATCATGTTTTCTATCTTTCTCTTTTTATTTTCTGATGTTTACGTCTGCATCCTGCTGAAATGCTTCTGTTTTATGTAAAGTTGGAAGCTGGTGAACAGATTAAACTTAACTCCCATCGTCTGATCCTGCTGTGTTCCATGGACGTCCAGGTATTTTATTTAATTTGCAGAGGTCTTTAGTCATGTCTTTTCCTGTCAAAGTCTTCCAGCCTTTTTGGTTTGGCCACTAGCATCATCTCAGCTACAGCTCAGGTCACAATCAACCTCACATCTGCTCAACTTACAAAGATAGCAAAGGAACAAACCTCCTCAGAGCTGCAGGCTACAGAGAGTTTAAGCTTATTTTTATCATTTAGCTGTAAAAAAAAATTAAAGTCAAAACTTTCTATTCTTCTTTATTTCTTGTTTTGGGGCTTCATGGCAGTAAAACACAGACTTATGCTAGGGGGAGTGTTTCTAAGCTTGTGTTTGACAATAAACTCCTAATTCTAAGAAACTGTCGCTAGGCCACAGCTATGATCAAACAAAAAACCCAAAACAAGAAATAAAGAAGAATAG